>JAREIK010002725.1:130458-246668 GCA_029783825.1 Sapria himalayana
TAAATTACAATAATACTTAAAGTACTAAATAATAAAACAGATCAAATTATATGTATTTACCTCTAAAAAAGATACATCCATATGACTTGTATTGGCTCTGTAATCCTTGCTTCATATGCCAAATGGACTGCCAAATGCTCCATCGAGTCAAAAAAACTCGGTGGGAATATCCGTTCAAGCTTACAGATAATAAGTGGAATGTCATTCTCCAACCTCACAATGTCATCTATTTTGATTGTGGTTGCAGTTAGCTGTTTGAAAAACAAACTAAGTTCTATAAGGACCTTCCAAACACTTAGTGGAAGTAATTCATGGAATGCAATTGGTATTAATCTCTCCATAAATACATGATAGTCAGAACTTTTCATTCCAAATAACTTAAGATTCTACATATCCATGCATCTACCCATATTTGACACATATCCATCATGGAATTTCAAATTTTAAACCCATTCACACGATATTAAATAGATAGATAGATTTTTTGATAGAATGATAGCCAAATTGATAGACATATATAGATAGATTGACAATAGATAGATAAATAGATAGCCATATACAAATAAAGAATGATTGATTGATACATAGACTAACATATAGATAAATAGACAAATAGACAGATAGATAATTAGATAGATGTATATATATATTAATAGTAAGATAGATAGATAGATAGAGAGATAACAAATATACAGATAGAGGGTTCAACGATATAAACATATACATATTGATAGATATACATATAAAAAAATCGATAGATAGATAGATTGATTGACATATAGATGAATAGATAGATAGATAGTTAGATAAATCATAAAATAGTGAGATTAAAAGATGGAGAGCTGGACATATAGATAGATATGCAGATAGATAGAAAGACATATAGATAGAATGACCTATAGACAGATTGATAGATATATATATATAAATAGATAGATAGATTGATAGATATATTGATAGATAGAAAATTGACTTTACATAGATACATAGATAGATATATAGATTGATAGGCAGACAAATAGACAGATAGATAAATATACATATAAATAGATAGACACATTGACAAACACATATACACTAATAGATTGATTGACAAATAGATAGATATAGATAGATCGAAGATAGACAATTAGGTAGATATATAGATTAAATGACAAATAGACATATAGATAGATAGATAGGTAGGTAGGTAGGTAGATAGATAAAGAGAGATCATTAGATAGAAATATAGATAATATATAGACAAAAAAATAGATAGTAGACATATAGACAATTAATAGATAGAGAGATTAATAGATATAGAGATTAGAGAAAGTGAGATAGATATATATACAAATAGATAGATAGATGGATAGATAGATATTATATACCAATAGATAGATAGATGGATAGATAGATAATAGATTAAAGTTACACAAAATATAGATACATACTTAGAAAGATATATATATATATATTATATATATATATATCTATAGATACTATACAAATAGACAGATACAAATAAAGATAGATTGAAAGATACATAAATTGGCAGATCGACAAAGAGATAGATAGAAAACAGTTAGATAGATATTCAGATATTAGATATATAGATTGATATACATATTACATATTTAATATACATACATACATATATATATTATATAGAGATAATAATATATATATATATATATATATATATATATATATATAACTATAGATAAATGTATCTACATCAATACCTATACATAGTCATATGTCTAAATATATATAATTACATGAAAAACTATATATAACTACATCTACAACATTTATAACTACATGTTTCATAAACTTAATATCCATTCATATCAATTCATCTCATTCTTACATGTTTTTTAGAACATTAAATAATCTTTATCATTTTCCCATATATTTTAGGAACTTAAATTTAAATATTTCAACCTTAAATGTATTTTTATTGTATTTTTATATGTTTTTATAAATTATTATGATTTAATATGTTTAGGGTTTGTATTTTTGTTTCACTAAATATTATTTAACAAAATTGATTTTTAATAAAATGTTCATTTGTTAAAATTCATGTTGTAAATTTCAAAACAAAATATAATATATTTGTGTAATAAATATTATAAAAAATTACTAAAATATATATGTGTAGTTTCAATTGACAAAGATAAAACTTTAAAAATAAATTTTTTTACAAAATAAAATTTATCATAGACATTAATATTTTAATAAAAAATTTATATAGAAAAAAAAATTTTATTATCTATTTATGAACTATTTTTTCATTTTTAACATAATTGTAAAAATATATTAATTCACAAATATGTCACCTTCATTTATTTATATGAGTATAATTATAGTTATTTTAATATAAATATTAAAAAAACAACTTTTTGAATAAAATAGAAGCTCATATATTTAATTCATAATTTTATGTTACGCATTAATATATATCACACACACACACACACACACCCGCTTACACACGCACACACAAATATTTGTTTTAAATATAAAGAATTTACAATATTTTATAAATTATGTACAAAATATAATATTTTATTTAATTAAATTTTCAAAATCAAAAAATTTTAAATACATTTAAACACACACACACACACACACAAACACACACACAACCATATATATATATATATATATATAATAGTTTCATGTGTAACTTTAAAAATATATTTCATATATAGGTATATGTGTGTGTTTGTGTGGGTGTACAGTAGTATATCCATACATACAAGTATATACACACTACTTTGAAAATGTAGATACATGTGTAAATATATACAAAATTACAAAAATGTGTATACTGATATATAATGTATAGTAATGTATATGGAGGTATAAATGTGTGTGTGTGTAGTGCAGTGTATATGCACATATATATTTATGCATTTATATGTAAATATCAACATTAATTTTGAGAAGAAAAATACTTGAGCACATAAATATTAACATGTTCCACAAATTCATGAGAGCAGGAGCAAATAGTGATATTATTGCAAGATACTACTAATCTCCCATCTATAACACTTTCCCTCAAAATTTGATCAAAGTACTACTTGCAATGATAAGGTTCTTTCAATACTACATACCATGAAGTTACATTTTCATTCAATACTATAATTTGTTCATATAAAAAATCTATCTAATATCTTTTAAAACAACTCTTCTATCTTTTTTTTCTAGTCTTGATAAGCTATTTTTAATTTTGATTATATGTACATTTCTTATCTCATATATTTAGTTCTAACTATTGTAAAAGTAAAATCCTTTAAATCAATCTAGGCCTAATATCTTTCTTTTCTATGAGCTATTTGATTATAGAATAATTAGTATATACTATGACTTTGGTTCTCACTAAATATGATATTAACTTGCCAAAAGAAAAGATTGTTAATACAAGTTCTTTCTCTATAGTTGTGTAATTCATCTGGGCACTTAAGAATATGTTGTTATCATAGTATATAATAACTATTTATAAATATTTGTAAACTATATAAAACTCATCATAATTATATTTACCTATATTTGTAACAAAGTAAACTATTTTTATAACTATATCCATAACTATATATAACTATTTTTTAACTATATACTATTTTATAACTATATGTGTAATTCTATATAACTATATTTTTAGCAAAATATATCATGTGAATAATAATATATAACTATATATAATTGTATTTTACTATATGTATAACTATAAAAATGTTATATATAACTATATCTTTAACTGCATACATATTTATAACTATATGTGTATAACTATATATAAATATTTATATAAATATGTAAACTTTAGATAATTAAATATAACTATATTTGAATCTATGTATACATATATGTATTCATATATTTAAATCTATATATTTATTTATAACTTTGTATATATTTATGTATAACTACTTATAACTACTTGTATGAATATATCTATATATAATTATATGTTTAACTATATATAACTCTATTTTTAATTATATATACTATAGGTATAAGAACATATATAGGTTGACCTCCCTCACAGGTGACCATCTCTTGAGGTTAATTGATTTTGTTTATTTCTCTCATAAGATCTCTTTACTACCATACGACAAAGGGATTAAGATTTAGTAGAAGAAATGGTGTTGACGTTCACAAAGTTGTTCAACAGTAGGCTATTTGCCAACAATGAGATGAGGATTTTGATGCTAGGTCTTGATGCTGGCCATAAGACAACCATTCTGTATAAGTTGAAGCTTGGTTAAATTGTGACCAGTTTTCCTACTATTGTCTTTAATGTAGAGATTGTTGAATACAAAAACATCAATTTCACTATGTGGGATGTTGGGGGTCAAGAAAAGAAACACCCTTGCTCAAAGGAATTACTTCCAAAATACCTAATGTCTCATATTTCTGGTTGACAGCAATGATAGAGATCAAGTTGTTGAAGCCAGAGATGAGTTGCATAGGATGCTAAATGAAGAAAAGCTTTGAGATGCAGTTTTCCAAGTTTTTGCCTATAAGCAAGATCTTCCCAATGCGATAAAAGCAGATGAAATTTCTGACAAGCTAGTACTTCACTCTCTTCTCCAATGCCATTGGCATATTCAGTGTACCTGTGAGACCTTTGGCGTGGGCCTCTACGAGGGTCTTGATTGGTTTTCCAATTACATTGTCAGCAAGTCATAAACAAATTTAGCAGAATGAGGCAAACTTTGTTGACATATCTAGATGTGGATCTAATCTTTGCCTATTTTGCTTGAGTTTTGTTAAGTTATGTTGATGTCATCATCTGTTCTAGGGGGTTTTAAATTGTATTTATATTTATATATTACATGCCTAAAATACATGACCGCATTTACTTTGTTCTGATCTGTTGTAAGCAGAACATTTTTTTCGGTTTTTTTCTTTTTTCCATTGGATCCCAAAGGTATAAAAACATATAACTATAAATAATTGTCTTTGACTATATGCATAACTATAAAATATTATACATAACTATATTTAAAAATATAATTAACACCATATATTTAATATACATTTTTATATATTAGTATATAAAAATGTATTTTATCATACATATACCTATAGATACTATATATATACATATATAAAATTATATAAAAATATATCTATACCAACATCTATGAATATATGTATAACTATATGTTTTAACTAAATGTATATCCACATGTAACTATATTTATAATTACATACATACAACATTATGCTTAACTATATGTGTTTAACTATATATAAATATTTGTATAACTATATATATATATTTGTATAACTATATAACACTCTATATAATTAAATATTAGTATATTTGTAACTATGTATGCATATATGTAAATCGATATATTTATTTATAACTTTATATATTTATGTATAACTATTTGTATGAATATAGTTATATATAACTATATGTTTAACTATATAAAAATATTTATAGCTATATATACTATATGTATAATAAAATATAACTATAAATAATTGTATCTTATTATATGTATAACTATAAAAAGCTTTATGCATAACTATATTTAAATATATAATTTACAACTTATATTTAATATACATTTGTATATATTAGTATATAAAAATGTATTTTATTTTATATATTCCTATACATAACTCTATGTATAAATATATAAAATTATATGAATAAATATATATATACCTACATTTAAAAATATAAGTATAACTATATGTGTAACTATATGCATAACCACATGTAACTATATTTATAATTACAAGTTAAACAACATATAACAATATGTTTAATTATATGTTTATAACTATATATAAATATTTGTAAAACTATATAAAACATTATATAATTAAATATAACAATATTTGTCACAATATATACATATATGTATACATATATGTAAATCTATATATTTGTTTATAACATTGTATATATTTATGTATAACTAAATATAACTACTCGTATGAATATATATATACATACATACGTGTGTGTGTGTGTGTGTGTATGTATGTATGTATGTATGTATGTATGTATATATAACTAAATGTTTAATGATATATAATTTTTTATAACACCATATATTATACGTATAATAAAATATAACTATAAATAATTATATCTTACTATATGTATAACTATAAAAACATTATACATAACTATATTTAAAAATATAATTAACATCATATATTTAATTTACATTTTTATATATTAGTATAACAAATGTATTTTAGTATATCCATACCTATATATAACTATATGTATAAATATATGAAATTATATGAAAAAATATATATACATACATGTATAAATATAAGTTTAACTATCTGTATAACTATATGCATAACCACATGTAACTGTATTTATAATTATATGTATAAAAACATACAACATAATGTTTAACTATATGTGTATAACTATATATAAATATTTGTTTAACTATATGTGTATAACTATATATAAATATTTGTATAACTATAAAAAACTCTATATAAATAAATATAACTTTATTTTTAATTATTTATACATATATGTAAATCTATATAATTGTTTATAACTTTGTATACATTTATGTATATATACTTATAATTACTTGTATGGATATTTCTATATATAACTATATGTTTAACTATATTTAACTATTTATAACTACATTTACTATATGTATCCTAACATATAATTATATATGGGATAATACTAATTTGTTGCACTAACTTGAATTTAAATGGCAAAAGATATAATATCGAAAATATATAAGCACATAGCATGAGAGTGTCCATTGGTCAGGCTCATATATGGTATAATACAAATAAGGGTCGTACTCTTAACAAATCTGAGGCCTTGGGCCTCAGGCTCATATATGAACTTATGTATGACAAAAGATGTAATATTTGATAGGCTTTTACAGAAGAACTTTTTTTTATGTAATTACAATGCATGTGTCCCATATTTACCAATTTCAGCTTTATCAAAACAAGGCCTAGTACATATTATCTTTATCATTCCTAAAATATTTTATTTTTACACTCCCTTTATCTCTAAACATCATTACTAGACATATTTTAGATTTTTGTTAACCTGTATGACAATTAACTTTAATTTGTGTTTGTTCATTTCTATAATAACTGTTTTTATATATCTGTGAATATGTTTGTGTCCCTGAATTTTTTGGGTTGAGTTTTAGCCTATTATAGGTATGTAAAAGCCTTGGATGGTCCTCTTTGTTGCTGTGAACAACACCTTAGCTTCTAAAGCTATGAGATGAGCCAAATAATTAATTCCACGCAAACACAGGTTTGTTCTTTACATTCTTATTTTTTGCAGATATGTGTCAACATAGTTCAGATCTACGACTACATGTTATCGGTTATTGGTTTGTAAATGTAGTATGTTATGCTCCATGTGCAGATGTAACAATGTTCTCTATCTACATAGAGTACCAGAAGAAAAAGAATGAGAAATGCTGACCATGCCTAAGAGACCTATATGCATTTTTTTAAATCTTGCATTATTTTCTTTTGTTGTCTTTGATGGTATGTGTATTTGCATTAAAGTACAAGTGTGTGTATCATCTAATGCTATATGATTATATATACATACATATAGTACTATATTATATACATACATATATACTTGGTATAAATGTAAATATATATTAAGAATATATCTACGTATATACTAAGTATATAAGTACGTATATAATGAGTATAACATATATACTCAGTATATAAGTACTTTATACTATAGTATATATGTACGTTTATATCGATATATACATAAGTAGGTGCATATATTTATTTGTAGACATGTATATATTATTAGACATACACACCTATCTACACACAGACACACTTTTGAATATATAATTGTTCGGGCTTGTCCGAACATCATCTTGCATTGCTCACAGATGTAGGCAATAAAAGTAATGGTTATTAAATTTTCTTAAAGCTTTGGAAAGATATTTCTGGTCTAGGCCAGCCATGTAGATAGAGGTTGGTCTTTAAATCTTAGTAATTGTATTGATATGCAATTATCACATGGTACAAAACGAACGTATGAATAAATATGTTTTTTTGCTCTAGATTATGTAATGATTGGTTCTAATTGTACTAGGTTTTAGAATGATGATGACGATGATGCTCATGTAATTTCGTGTAATTCTGGTCGAGGAGGAATATTGGGTCCTATTTTGGGAGAAGCAGCTCGCCGCCTCATCAAAAACTCCCTTAATCTCAAATTCATCAGTCGAGCATCATCGTCAACCATACATTTATTATCAGCAGCAGTAGAGGCAACAGTAGTGGTAGTAGCGGCAGCAGTGGCAGCGAAAGCTATGGCTGCAATGGTGGTAGTGACGGCTATGGCTGCAATGGTAGCAATGACGGCTATGGCGGCAGCGATGGCAGCAACACAGTAGCGGCAGCAGGGGCAACAGCACAGCAGCCGTAGCAGGGGTAGCTGTGGCTGCGGCAGCTACAGCAGCAATGGCAGTAGTAGTAGCAGCGGCAACAGCAGCAGCAGCGGCAAGGATAGAAATTATTCTAGAAAGGGATTTTTTGGTCGCTAAATTTATTTAGCTATGAATTATTTCTGTCGCTAATATTTAGCTTTGAGCACTTTATCTTGGGAAAGCTTCCGTCGTTATATCCGTTTAGCGACGGAAAATCTCAATTAGCTTGCTAATTTAGCTAGGAAAATTATTTTTTTAATTAGGGATTTTTCCGTCGCCAAATTTTTAGCTAGGGACAATTTCACTCACTAAATTTTAGCAACGAGCACTTTAGATAAGGAACCAATCCATCATTAATCCATCATTAATCAATCGCTATATCCCATTTAGTGATGAAAATGCCTATTTAGCTAGGGAATTATCTCTAGCTATATCGGATTTTTCTTCTAATATATAGATTGATATATAGATAGAAAAATAAATAAAAAGTATAATAGATAGATAAATAGAAAGATTTACATAAAGATAGATAGACAGATAAATAAATAAACATATTGGTATATTGACAAAAAAATAGATAGATAGATACACAGATAGGGATATAGACTGATATATATATATATATATAGATAAATAGATAGACAGAAAGATAGATAGATAGGTAGATTGAAAGATTGACATATTGATAGTTTGACATATTTAGAGATTGATATATAGACATGTAGACAAATAAAAAGATAGTGAGATAGACAGATTGATTGATTGATTGATTGATTGATCGACATATAGATAGAAAGATAAAAAGATGGATAGACAACTTGATAGATAGATAGAAACATATACACGTAGGAAAATAGAAAGATAGATAAATATATAAATAGATCGGTAGAAACATAGATAGTTAGATAGACATAAAGACATATGGAGAGAGATTGATTGATTGATTATTTGATTGAGTGATAGTTAGACAGATAGACTAATAGAATGATAGACAAAAACATAGATAGATAGATAAACAGATAGATCAATAGATAGAAATATAAATAGATAGATAGATAAACAAATAGACAGATAGAAAGATAGAAAGATTTATATATTTACATATTATTAGATTGCCAGATAGATATGTAAATAGATAGACAGATAAATAGATAAAAAGATATAAAGCTAGATAGGGAGATATAAATTTAGATAGAAAGATATATAGATAGATAGATGCACACATAGTTCTAAAAAATAGATAGACACATATATAGGTAGATATATAAAAAAATTGACAGATAAATAGATAGACAGATTGATAGATTGATAGATCGATAGATTCATATATTTACAGATAGATATATAAAAAAATTGACAGATAAATATATAGACAGATTGATAGATTGATAGATCGATAGATTCATATATTTACATATAAATAGATTGATTGATAGATTTACAGATATATAAATTTATAGATAGATAGATTTACAGATAGAAAGATAGACAAATATACAGATTGACTAATAAACTAATTGGCAGTTAAATAGATAGATAGAAAGATTAAAATACTAATGGATAGGAAGATTGACACATCGATAGATAAATAAATAGAAAAATATATAAATAAATAACTAGATAGATAGATAGATAGATAGAAAGATAGATAGATAAATAGATATACACATAAACCAATAAATAGATATATAGATAGATAGATTAAGAGGTAAACACATATACAGTTAGACAAATAGACAAATAGATAAGTATACAGGTAGTAAGATAGTTAGATCAATAGTTAAAAAGTTCGAGAAATAGATAGACAGATAGACATGAAGATAGAAAGATAGATAGAAAGATAGATAAAAAGATAGACTAATAGATATATAGACAGATAGATAGTTAGATAGATAGATAAATTGAAAGTTAGATAGATAGTAATATAGAAACATAGATAGAAAGATAGATAGATGAAGAGATTGATAACAAATAGACAGATCGATAGAAATATAGATAGACATACTGATAGTTTTATAGATTTATAGGTTGCGAGATAGATAGATAAAAAAGTAGATAGATAGACAAATAGACAAATAGACAAATAGACAAATAGATAGACATACCAAAAAATAGATAGAAAAATGAATAAAAATATAGACAAATAGACAGATAGACATATAGATAGATTGACTGATAGACTGATAGATAAATAGTTACATAGGTAAATATGAAGAAAAGCAGAGATATAGATTTATATACACATAGACAAATAGATAGATAGATAAGTAGATAGATAGATATATAGATAGATAGATGTATAGAAAAAAAATAGATAGATAGATAGATGCACAAAAAGTAAACACATAGATAAATAGAAAGATAGCAAAATAGATAGGTATATAGAATGATAGATAAATAGATATAAAGATAGATAGATAGATAGATAAATAGATTGATAGATAAACAGATAAATAGATTGACAAGTAGATATGTAGATAGTGAGACAAATAGATAGTAAGATAGAAAGATAGATTGAAATAAAGAGAGATATATAGATAGATAGATTGACAGATAGACAGTTAGACAAATAAACAAATAGAAAGTTAGACAGATATATATATAGAAAGTTAGATAGATAGATAGATATATAAACATATAAATAGATAGATAGATATATAGATAGATAAATAGATAGAAATATAGATAGATAGACAGATAGATAGATAGACAATTAGATAGATATATAAATAGAGAGTCGGCTAGATAGATAGATAAAAATATTGACACATAGACATATTGAAAGATAGATAGATATATAGATACATAGATAGACACATAGACAATTAGACACATAAATATATAGACAAATATATTGATAAATAGATTGACAGATTGATATATTTTTAGATAAATAGATCGACAAAGAGATAGATAGCCAAATATATAGATGAATAAATAGATATACATCTAGAGAGAGTAAGATTGATAGATTAACATATTAAAAGATTGACAAATAGATAGGTCGATACATAGATAGATAGATAGACAGATAAATAGATATATAGTTGTTAGATAGGCAGATAGAAAGATATATAGATATAAATATAGTTAGAAAAATAGATATACACAAATACACATATATAAGTAGATATTTATACAATTAGATAGATAAAAAGATAGAGAGATTGACTGATTGACTTATTGATAGATTGGCCGATAGATAGATAGATAGATAGATAGATAGATTGATTGATAGATAAATAGATAGACACACAGACAGATTAAGAGATAGACCAAAAGACAGATAGATAGATATATTGATTGATTGATTGATTGATAAAATGGATAATTAGAAAAAATTATAAATAAACAAATTGATAGTTAGATCAAAGTAAACATAGACAGATAGACAAATAAAATGATAGATAGGTAGACAAATAGATAGATATATGATAGATAGATATATAGATAAAAACATAGACAGATAGATAGATAGATAGATAAATATGTATTATATATATACAAATAGATAGATTGATTTAAAGATAGATAAATAAATTGAGAGATGGATAGATAGAAAAATAGATAGATAGATAGATATATAGATAAAGAGACATATAGACAAATTCACAAATAGATATATAGATATAAGATAGATAGATAGATAGATATTTTGATAGCCATTTATACAGATAGATAGATAGAGAAATAGATATTTAGATAGATAGGCTGACAGAAGATAGACAAACAGATAGATAAATAGATAAATAGATATATATTTGACATATAGATATATAGATAGACATAAAGATTGATATAAAAATATATAGATAAATATATAGAAAGATAGAACGATAGGCAAAAAGATAGATAAATAGATAAACAGACAAATAGATAGATAGATAGATAGGCAAATAGATAGATAGATAGATAGACAGATAGAAAGATAGACAGATAGTTTGATAGATATAGATGTGTCAAACGTGCCGGCCCGGCCCGGCCCTACACGAGGCACGACACGGTTCGGCCGTGCCTGGGGCGGCCCGGCATGTTTTTAAACCGTGCCCAGGTTAAGAACAGCCCATGCCGTGCCGTGCCGGCATGGGTCCGTTTCGTGCCGGTTCACGCAGGCACGCGTGGCGCTGGCGGCGTGTCACATGTGGCGTGGCGTGACCCGTCCGGCCATCCCCTGGCCCCCCCCCCCCCCCCCCCCCGGTAAAAAGACCGCGAGTCGGGTCTAATCTGACCCGACCTGCGGTCCCGACTGCCGATACCCAACGGCCATAGTTCCGACCAATCCCAACGGCCAAAAAAAAAATTTCAAACTTCACCGATTTTCAGCCGTTGGATTCGCCTCCAATGGCTAGGGGGCAGAATCCAATGGTCCTCGTGATTCTGCCCCTTAAAAATATTAAAAAAATTCAAAAAAATAATAAAAAGATATCTTTTTTTATAAAAAAAAAACATTCTTTAGCCTATAAAATCTACCCCCCTCCCTAAAATATTTATGTTTTTCAAAAACATAAAACCTCTCAATACTTTCTCTCTCTTACATAAACCGTGCATCTCTCTCTCGGGCCTCGTGATTTTGATTTCGGCTTGGATTTTCGTGAAACTCAACTTGAGTTTTGAACATCAGAGCTTCCTGCGGTGCACCTTGCACGTGACTGACCTCATTGCTTTTACCGGGTAATTTATTTTACGTTTTTATTTACTTTCTCTCTCTAAAGCTTCTTTCTCTAGAAAAACTTACGAAAAAATAAAAAACATAAAAAATGACAAATACACCTGACACGTATTTAAATTTGGAAAATGAAAATGTTAGTGTTGCACAGACGTCTGCGGCTGCTGAAACATTGGTTTCTCCTGTCGTCTCAACCCAAAGTTCTAAAAAACAAAAAACTAGGAGGACTTCTGTAGTTTGGACACATTGTAAAATCATAACACAAGTAAATGTTAGGGGTGAGGAACTTGAAATGGCACAGTGCAAATATTGTATGAGACTTTTAACATGCAAGATTACATGTGGGACTGGGCACCTTAAGAGGCATGCCGAAATATGCACCAAAAAACATGGACCCTTAGATCCTAGGCAAACCCAACTTGGCACTACATTTTTTGAGACTGGATCGAGTTCAGTCTCAAAGTTTGCTCCCTTCGTATACTCCAGCGAGTTGGGTAGGGACGGCATGGCCAGGCTCATCACATTGATGGGTCTTCCGATCAGATTTTCGGAAGATCTGAGGGTAGTGCGGATCATGCAGACTTATTTTCAGCCATCCTATCGTAGGATTCCTAGGTCCACATCTAGGAGTGACATACTAAAGATATATAAGTTAGAAAAATAAAAAATAATTAAGGAATTTTTGGCATATAGTGGAGTGGTGTCCGCGACGTCCGATATATGGACATGTCACGATGATTCTTCTTATGCATGTCTCACGAGTCATTATGTAGATTCTAACTGGATAATCAATAAAAAAAATATTAGGATTCACTGAGATTCTTCATCCTCATGATGGCCATGCCATTTTTGAGTGTATGATGAAAATATTTAGGGAATATAAAATTCAAAATAAAATTTTGTGTCACTTTCGATAATGCTGCGAATAATGGAGTAGCGATCAATATGTTTGTTAGGAATATTAGAGACGCACCATTAGGAGAGATCTTTCATGTCAGATGCATGTGTCATGTGATTAACCTGATTTTTCAAGCGGGTATGAAGGTGTGTTCCCCCGCGTTGGAAAATATACTCAATGCACTCAAGTATATTCGCACTCCTCGCAGACTACAAGAGTTTGGTAATCTCTGTTTGTCTGCGAATCTTAATAAGAAGAAATTCCAATCGGATGTGAGACATCATTGGAATTACACGTACCTGATGCTGGAATCATGTGTTTGATATGAACATGTGATATCCGACTACGTCAATAGTAAGAGTGACGAACTTATTATTGACGACACTGACTAGGCTTCAGAAATTTCATTTATGAAATTCCTGAAGATATTTTAAGACACGACGAACATGTGTTCGTCGGTTTATACGCCCACCACTTGCATTGCACTCCATTGCATATGCAACATTAGTAGCATGTTTAGGAAGTATCGAGCGGACCCGACGCTTAGCCATATGGTTGCAGAGATGGAGACCAAGTACCTGAAGTACTGGTCCACCATTCCATCTCTTTATTGCCTCGCAGCATACATTGACCCTAGGGCTAAGGTGGAAGGGGTTGAAAACACCCTGACTTTCATTTCCTCGTGCATGAACCTGGAAGAGCCACCTGAAGGGTTCATTTACGAGAAGTTGACTGTTGACAGACCTATTCACATACTATGATACTAGGTATGGTGGTGGTGGTGGTGAGACTGTGATTACGGACATTGATACCTTGTTTCGTAGATGACGATTATTCTATTAACCTAGCGAGGGGGAAACATAGGGGTGGACTATCCCATAGGAGCGAGCTGTCTCGGTACTTAGATACTGATTACTGATCAATCCTATCACATTCTGGTAATAAGAATCTTGATTTATTACAGTGGTGGAAATCATATGAGTCCACCTATCCCGTGCTATCTAGGATGGCACGGGATCTACTGACTCCTCCGGTGTCGAGCGTAGCATCGGAGTCTGCTTTTTCTGTTGCAGTGAACGTGATTTCGGATAGGAGATCGAGATTACGTCCAGATATGGTTGAGGCCTTGGAATGTTTGAAGGATTGGGAGGAATCGAGATTTAGCATCAGTGATCGTGCTGAAGCTGGGACTGTGACAAACACTGCAGTCACATCCACATCCACTACGATGGCGGAGGAGCTGATTGCCGATGATAATGATCCATATGATAATGATCTTGATGTTGCGGCTGATGATTCTCATGATATGCCGCTTGACGATTGATGCTCATCTGCTCTTTTTTTCGATGTTTTTTTATTTATTTTATTTATACGCTTTGTTTGTACTTTGTACCATACGTTGTGTTGAAACTTATACTTGTTCTGTTCGGAGCATTGGTTTCAAAAGCATGATTGGTAATTTTTCATTTGTGTAGTTTAATTTTTTTTAAATTTTAATTTTTACTAAAATAGTGTATTTATTTATTTTTTTTACGATTTAAATTTTATTTTAAAAATTAATAACTTTAAATTTTAATATATTATTAATAAATTATAAATATAAAAAAAGCTAAACTAAATTGAATTTGATAAAAAAAAATTTTTCTAATATTTGTTTGTTTTATTTAATTATAATTTTTATAATTTTTACAAAAAATTATATTAATAATTAATACTCTATACGGTTACTTTATCAAAAAATTTACAATAAAAAAAAAATTTAATCTGCCATGAGCCATCTGCCTGTTCGGCTGTCCGTCAACGGTCAGCCCGTGCGGCCTCCCGGACCCCGGTGACCCGGTCCCGTTTCGCGGCTCCCGCCTGCCCGGCCGTGCCGTCTGGCCTGTATGGCCAAGGCGTGCCCGAGCGGGCCCGGCACGGCCTTGCCGTGCCTACGGCCCATGCCGTGCCCGCCTATATAGATAGACATGATCGTGCTCGTGAAAAACGGGCAGTGCCGTGCCGGGCCGGCCCGTTTGACACCTCTAGATAGATAGACATATAGATAGATAGATAGATAGATAGACAATTAGATAGATAAATAGATAGACAAATAAATAGAGAGTCGGCTAGATAGATAGATAGAAATATTGACACATAGACAGATTGAAAGATAGATAGATATATAGATACACTGATAGACACATAGACAAATAGACTCATAAATGTATAGACAAATAGATTGATAGATAGATTGACAGATTGGTATATTTTTAGATAAATAGATAGACAACGAGATATATAGGAAAAAAGATACATGAATCAATAGATATACATATAGAGAGATAGTAAGATTGATAGATTAACATATTAAAAGATTGACAAATAGACATGTCGATACATAGATAGATAGATAGACAGATAGATAGACAGATAGATAGATATATTGTTGTTAGATAGGCAGATAGAAAGATATATAGATATAAATATAGTTAGAAAGATAGATATACACATAGTTAGATATACACATAGACACATATATAAGTAGATATGTATACAATTAGATAGATAAAAAGATAGACAGATTGACTGATTGACTTATTGATATATTGGCAGATAGATAGATTGATATATAGATAGATAAATAGATAGACACACTGGCAGATAAATAGATTGACCAAAAGACAGACAGATAGATAGATATATTGATTGATTGATTAATTAATTGATAAATGGATAGATAGAAAAAATGATAAATAAACAAATTGATAGTTATATCAAAGTAAAACATAGACAGATAGACAAATAAAATGATAGATAGATAGACAAATAGATAGATAGATGATAGATAGATAGATAGATAAAAACATAGACAGATAGATAGATAAATATGTGTTATATATATACAAATCGATAGATTGATTTAAAGATAGAAAGATAGATAGATAGATGGATAGACAGAAAAATAGATAGATAGATAGATATATAGATAAAGAGACATATATACAAATTCAAAAATAGATAGATAGATAGATATAAGATAGATAGCTAGATAGATAAACAGATATTTTAATAGCGAGATATACAGATAGATAGATAGACAAATAAATATTTAGATAGATAGATAGATAAGTTGACATAAGATAGCCAAATAGATAGATAAATAGATAAACAGATATATATTTGACATATAGATATATAGATAGACATAATGATTGATATAAAAATATTTAGATAAATATATAGATAGAGGGAAAGATAGGCAGGAAGATAGATAAATAGATAGATAGAAAGATAAATAGGCAGATAGATAGATAGATAGACAAATAGAAAGATAGATAGATAGATAGATAGATAGTTAGATATATAGATATATAGATAGATAGATAGATAGAAAGGAAGATAGATAGATAGACAGACAGACAGACAGATAGATAGATAGATAGGCAAATATATAGATAAATAGACAATAAGATAGATAGATAGACATATAGATAGATAGATACCTAGATAGATAGATTGATAGATATATAGATAGACCAATAGATAGAGAGACATTTAGATAGATAGACAAATAGACATTTAAATAGATAGATAGTTAGATAGATAAATATATAGATAGATTGATTGATAGACAGATAGATAGATACATATATAGAAATACATATAGATAGATTGATACATAGATAGATAGATATGAAGATAGGTAGATACGCATATAGATAAATAGATAGACAGAATGATAGAGAGACAGATAGACAAATAGACAAATAGATAGATAGACAGTTAGAGAAATAGATTGATATACAAATAGAAAGATAGACAGAAAGAGAGATTAATAGATTGATCAATAGAAATAAATAAAGATAGGTAGATAGTTAGATAGATAGATAAAAATATAGATAGATAGACATATAGAATGATAGATTGATATGTAGATATATATATATATATATATATATATATATATATATGTATATATATATATAGAAAAATTAATAGATAGATATATTTATAGATAGTTAGGTATATATATGATACATAGATAGATAGTTAGATAGATAGTTAGGTAGAGAGATATAGATAGATATATAGATAGATAGATACATAGAAAGAAAAATAGAAAGATATATTGATAAATTGATAGATAGATAGACCTATATATAGATAGACATATAGGAAAGATAGATAGATATATAGACAAATAGATAGATAAATAGATAGATAGTTAGAAAGATATATATATAGATAGATGGATAGATAGATATGTAAATAAATAGAAAGATCGACATATATATTGATGGATTGATCGATTGATATATAGATTAATACATAGAGAGAGAGAGATAAATAGATAGATAGATATATATGTATATATATATAGATAGATAATTAGATAGTTATATCATCATTTAGTCAGATAGTTAGATAGATTGATAGACAGATAGAAAGATAGATAGATAGAATGATTGATTCATAGAAAAATAGATACATTGAAAAATAGATAGATAGTTCGATAAATAGATAGATAGATAGATTGGTAGATAGATAGGCATGTTTATAGATTGACAGATTGATAGATAGATAGATAGACAATTAGATAGATAGACATATAGATAGATATACATAGAGAAAGATAGACAGACTAACAGATAGATAGATAGGTATACATTCTTATATGCAGATAAGTTTATAGACAGATAAATAGATAGATAAGGAGATGCATAGATAAACAAATAGACAAATAGTTAGTTCGACAAATTGACACATAGGCAAATTTACAAATAGACATATAGATAGATAGATAGATAGATATACAGATAGATGGATTGTCATATTTATAGATAAATAGATTAACAGATATATAGATAAATAGAAAGACACATTTATAGATACACATTATGATAGATAAATAGTTCATAGATAGATAGATAGATAAATAGATAGATTGATATATAGAAAGATAGAAAAATAGACAGATTGACACATATACAGATAGACAAATAGATAGATTGACAAATTGACATACAAACATATAAAGATATAGACATAAATATATATAGATTTATAGATAGGTAGATATAAAGATAGGAATTTAGAAACATAGAAAGAATAACAGATAGAAATATAGACATGCAACAAGAAAAATCACAAATAGCTAGGGAAAATTTCTTTGCTAAATTTTTTTTTCGTCGCTAAATTGTATATAATGATGGAATAATGATGGATCATTTCCCAAGCTATAGTGCTTATCACTAAAATTTACAAGGAAAATATTCCCTAGCTAAATTAGCATGAAAAAAATCCCTAGCTAAAATAGAGAGGGAAACTTCCTTAGCTAAATTAGAGAGGAAAAAAAAATTCCTAGCTATTTTCATTCCAAAATTATTTCATATTTTTAATTTTTTACATAAAATTTAATTACATATTTTTAAATTTTTAAATTAAATTTAATAATAACATAAATTATAAACCATTATTTATAATTTTAAATAAATAAAATCAATTAATAAAATAATTTGATACAATATGTTAAACAATTAAAATAGAAACATAAAAAAACTTGATTACATCTTATTCTTCATCAATGTATCTAATGACAGTGCATAAAATTTAATCTATATGTGAAATTAATATTGTTTTCTTTCCCCTAGCATCTCAAGAACTACATACTGCTTTAGCACCTGAGCATGTCCCTCCATAGCCAATATCTTCTAGTTATTTTTCTCTGGTACTCCACGCAGATAGATAACATTGTTACACTTGCATATGTAGCATAACATTCTGCATTTACAACTAATAAAGAACAAAATACTAAATCACTGATAAATAGATAGACTAGTGCTTGCAACACCAACTGTCATTTGCTAGAAATTTCACATAACAAGATAATCATGAGCTTATTTTTAAATTATCATATCAAGATTTTTCCAAGTTTTCTATTAAACTGCTCATCAGCATAATCTTCTATTTTGCCTAGTTTCACGCATCAGTCCATGGATAATTAAAAGAAAGTTAGAAAGTACCAAACAAAATAAAATGGAAGTTGAAATGATAATGAGCTGCATGGTATTAATTTTTTGCACACCTGTAGGTTCATAAAGGAATCCAACGAAGCAATGAAACTTGAAAGAAACCAAAAAAATGAGAAAAAAATGCAATGCACAGAAAAATAACACATGGTAGCCCACCTATGTATTCCATTCCCCACGTGAGTTTTACAATGATAGTCTTCACAGTAAAGTTATTAAGAAAAGGCTTGGGATTAATGGGTATGGTCTGCAATATTAAACAATAAAAAAACTAATGAACGATGCTATCACTACTAAAAATTACGATAATACCTACCAAAATACTGACCAAAAAATTCGATCGCTAATTGCTGTCCAAAATACGACCAGTTAGCAACCAAAAAAGAGAAACAAAAAAAAAATTTTACCGACCAAAGACCCACCATAATTACCAATCAAATATTTTTGGTCAATAATCAGTTTGTAGAGTGGTTATCAAATATATTACCGATCATTTAACAACTTAGCATTATACTTGGTCGATATAGCCTTTTTTCAAATTATGTATAGCTTCATACATACCATCCATTTACTAACCAAATATATAGGTTGGTAATTATTGACCAATTCATGATTAATTTATAGATTTGAAGAGGCACATTGGAGAAAAATCTTCCAACGAAATTCCTGACCAACTAACGACCATATATTACCTACCAAATATATTTGGTCAGTAATATGGTCTGTAAATAAAAAGGGAATTAGAGAAAAACATTCCCAAAAGATTACCGACCATTTAACGACCAAAAATATATAACCATTAAAAATGATCGGTATAATGGTTATCCAATATATTTTTAAGGTAATAATTTTCCACCAAACTACCGACCAAATATTTAGGTCTGTAATTACTGACCATTTCACCACCGAATACCAACCATAACTTCCGACCAAAATGTTTTTGGTCGGAAATTGTCAGTAAATTAGGATGGAAATAGCAAATAGAAATTACCAACTAATTACCGACCTTTTAACGAACAAAAGTGTATTACCAAATACTTATAGATTTTTCTAATCGACCGTTTGCCGACCATAATTTAGGTCGGAAATTCAATGTTTTAAATTTTTGATTTAAAAATCATATGCTAAGTCATTATAACCTAAAATCATCAAAACTCCATTTTTTTTTCCAAACTAGAGTCGACTATAAGCATGAAATCATAAAAATTTTATATTTCTTCTTAATTTAGGTAAGTATTTCTTTGTTCTTCTTTTACAAATATCTAATACAGATCTCTGTCTCTCTGAATTATATATAGGCATTCAGAAATTCATTATTTCAGTATATTCAGGTATTAGGTTTTTTTTTCTCCTCCTAATTTCTTAAATTGTTGTTCAATTTAATTTAATCTAATATGATTTTGAGTCGACACAATTAATTAAACTATAATTTTTCATTTTTTAAAATGTATACATCTACTATTTATATTTTTTAGGTTTTAGTGATTTTGATTTCAATTTTGCATTCGAATAATCTTAATATTAATGGTTTATATTTATATATAAACTTTTATATTTATATATAAACTTAATATTAATATTAATGGTTTATATTTATATTTAATTATAAACTTTTATATATAAATTAATGGTTTATATTTATATATAAACTTTTATACATTTATATAATCGAATGATATTATGCATAAATATTTATACTTTAATATATATAAATGTATTACATTTTAAATACACATTGATATATTTATATAAACATATAAAGTTATATATAATTATTTATACATATGTATTAATGTTTATAAATATCTATACAACATTTATATTAAACTATCCATTTATATATTTTCTTATATAACAATTATGTAATATTAAATGATTATACAATTTTGGAAATATTTATATTACATATTATTTTTTATATAAATATAGAATATTTATAATGTTTATATAAATGTGATATATATACTACATATTATTTATAAAAGTGTTATATATAATATAATAATATTTAAGTAACATTTATAAAAATATTTTATTCACAAATATTATATAGATTCTCGTATTCAATTATATAATAATATACCATTTTATATAAAAGTATTTTAAACTATATTTATAATAAATTAAACTACTTTTATAACTATATTTATAACTTTATATAACTAATTTGTAACATTATAATTATGTATAACTATATTTATAATTCTATATAACTATATTTCTAAAAAAAATTAGTATATGTATATTAATATATAACTATATATAATTATATTTTACTAAATGTATACCTATATAAATGTTAAATATAATTATATTTTAAATACATACATATTTATAACTATATGTGTATAACTATATATAAATATTTGTATAAATATGTAAAACTATATAATTAAATATAATTATATTTGTAACTCTATATACACATATGTATTCATATAATTGAATTAAAATATTTGTTTATATCATTGTTTATTTTTATGTATAACTACTTATCACTACATGTATAAATATATCTATATATAAATATTTGTTTAATTATATATGACTATTTATAATTATATATATTATATGTAAAATAATATATAACTATAAATAATTGTAACTTACTATGTGTATAACTTTAAAAGTTTTATTCATAATTATATTTAAATATTAAATTTATAGCTTATATTTAATATATATTTGTATATATTAGTATATAAAAAATTATTTTTGGATATCTATACCTATACATAACAATATGTATAAAAAATTAAATTAAAAAATATAAAAACCTACATGTATATATATACATTGAACTATATGTGTAACTATATGTATAATAACATGTAACAATATTTATAATTACATGTATAACAACATACAACATTATGTTAAACTAAATGAGTATAACTATATATAAATATTTGTATAACTAAATAAATGTCTATATAATTATATATAACTATAAATGTAAGTATATATACATTTATGTATTAATATAATTAAAGCAAAAAATTTGTTTATAACATTGTTTATATTTATGTATAACTACTTATTACTTCTTTTTTTTTAATAAAGTTATATTTTATTAATAATAACCCTCTCTTTTGGTCGAGGAATACCATTAATACAAACTATCATCTACCCTTAACCCTTTTAAACCCATTCTTCAAATAAAGATAAATCACATTTCACCAATCTAATAAAATGTGATCTTATTTGTGCTATGATTATGTTATTATATATCTTTTATCTTTGCCTTTTTGTGCAAGGAAGTATTCATTCTGAATGTTAATGGCTAACTTTATGATGGTAGCTAATCTATTGTCTTGCTTTCACAATCTTTCAATGAGTATAATAAACTTTATCTTGCTTCTTTTTTTGTTTCTGTGCTTCTCTAGTGTCTTGTATCTTTTAAATCTACATCTTTCACTCTCCCTACAGTGTTTTCCAACTAGCTCGAGTCTTGAGTCATCTCGTGCCTTCAGCAAGGTCTTTGAGAATTTTTAGGGGCTGTCCTCCCGAGTGTTTATTGTTGATTGCTGCTAATCATATCCAGATTGGCCCTTCACCTGCAAGTTTTTTGCCCTGCACAAGATCAAATGTATCATACACCTAACTGAACCCTTTATCCACCCTTCCCTGTACAAACCAAATTAGCTATTGGCTTGATACTTCAGAAACCGATCCATTACTGTTCAAGTTGTTTGGAGTGCTCTGCCTTCTTCTATCTTTTTGCTCTTTATTCATCTCATGTCTTCTTTAACTTTTACAGGCTACACCTTGACACATGTATATTACAGACTTCTAGCAAACTTCCAGAAACATACTTCCAGCAACACACTTTAAAAAAACAGACTTCTAGCAACACACACTTAATAAATACAGACTTCCAGCAATAACACAGACTTCCAGTAACCATACTCAATATAATACAGACTTCTAGAAATAACATTTAAATAGATATCTAGCCTTCCATGTAGTATCATCCACCGAGCTAAGGACTGAAGGTTGCCTTATGCAGATTTGATATTGAGTACATATATAGCTGTAGAAAAGACTACATATCTATACATCCATTACCTTTTCCACGAGCCAACCCCCTAATGTTATTTCAACTTAGTTTCGGTTTCTTCTTTCATTTCTACCTATAGAAAAAAAACATAAAATCCACGCATGCAAAAACCACTTACCTTATCCCTTTTGTGATAGCCTTACCCACTTATATCGATCACCCCTCAGTATCAGGGTGATCCATTATGCAATCATGTTTGCCTATTTGATCGGAAAGTTCTAATTAATATTTTTAGTCTTTCTAATATAAGGAAAATCCTTACTATCCAGTTTTAAAAATCCAGTAAAATTTTTTTGGTAAATTCTCTTCATTATATTTCTGATCACCTTTCTTTCTTCCCTCTTTAGCCAATATATCTGCTAATGTATTCGCTTCTCTGAAAATGTGCTTTATAGAAAAGTTTAGAGAGTTCATATCATGAAGAATATCCTCTATGTCATCTTCATATTTCCACATCTTTGTCTGCTTTATGATTAAATTTAATACAATTTTTGAATCTATTTGAATATCTATATTTTTAATTTCTAAGTTTCTACATAACTTAATTCCCTCTCTTAAAGCTAATATCTCAGCATTGTTCGCCGAGGATGCTTGCATCTTTCTACTGAAACTACTTATTACTACTTGTATGAATATATCTATATATAACTATATGTTTAATTATATATAACTATTTATAACTATATATATTATATGTAAAATAATATATAAATATAAATAATTGTATTTTACTATGTGTATGACATTAAAAGTTTATGCATAATTATATTTAAATATTAAATTTACTGCTTATATTTAATATATATTTGTAAATAGTAGTATATAAAAAAGTATTTTAGTTATCTATACCTATACATTACTATATGTATAAATATATGAAATTAAATTAACAAATATATAAACATACATGTATAAATATATGTTTAATTATATGTGTTACTAAATGTATAACCACATGTAACAATATTTATAATTACATGTATAACAACATACAACATTATTTTAAACTATATATGTATAACTATATCTAAATATTTGTATAACTAAAGAAATGTCTATATTATTATATATAACTAGATTTGTAAATATATATACATTTATGTATTAATATAAAATTAAAGCAAAAAATTTTAATATAACATTGTTTATATTTATGTATAACTGCTTATACATAAAAAGATACGTAAATAGATAAAAAACATACAGATAAATATATATAGATAGATAGATAGATAAAAAGATAGAAAAATAGATAGATAGATAGACATAGATATAAAGACAAATAGATTGATAGACAGATAGATAGTTAGTTAGAGAGATAGAAAGATAAATAGAGAGGTAGATAGATAGATATAGAAACAAAGATATAAATAGAGAGATAGACAAATAGACAGATAGATATATATATAAAGAAAGATAGAATGATATATAGCTAGATAGATAGGCAGATAGACATAAACAAATAGAAACATGGATAGATAGATAGTTAGATAGAAAGACAGATAAATAGTTATAATGATAGACAAATATATCAATAGATAGATAGTTAGATAGATATATAGAAAAATAGACAAATAGATTTATAGAAACATAGTAAGATAGACAGATGCACAAATTGATAGCTTGATAGATAGGTAGGTAGATAGATATATACGTTGATAAATATATAAATAGTCATATATATATAGATAGATAAATAAATCCAAAGAAAGAATGAAAGATAGATAGATATATAAATAGATAAATAGATAGATATATAGAAATATAGATAGAATAAAAGATAGAAACAAAAAGAAATATATATATATATGTATATATATATATATATATAGACAGATAGATAAACATGACAATAATTAGATAGAAAGAAAGATATATAATTAGATATATATAAATTTATATAAACAACTAGATAAAAAGTCATATAAAGATATAGATAGATAGATAGATAGATAGATATATAGATAGACAGATAGATATATAGATAGATAGATAGATAGATAAAAATACATAGATTGATTGATTGATTGATAGAATGATACATTGATTGATTGATTGATAGAATGATAGATAGATAGAGATATAGATTGATTGATATATAAATAGATAAATTGATAGATAGTTAGTTAGATAGATAGACAGGCAAAAAGATAGATAGATAATTAGATAGATATATAGAAAGAAAGAAAGAAATATAGATAGATAACTATATATTAGATAGATTGATATATATATATATATATAAAAATAGATAGACAAGTAGATAGACCTATAAATAGGCAGATAGATAGAAATATATTTGTATACATATTAGATAGACAACTAGATAGATAGATATAAAGACAAATAGATAGATAGATAGATCGGTATAGAGTTATACTACAATATTGATAAACATATAGATAGATATATAGATAGATGAATAGATAGATAGGTAGGTAGGTAGAAATGTAGATAGCTTTATAAATATATATGTAGATAGATAAATAGATAAGAAGATAGATAGCACATAAAGATAAATAAATAGATAGATTTATAAATAGATAGATTGTTAGAAAGATATTTAGATAGAGAGATAGATATAGATATATATATATATATATATATGAGTATAAATATATATAGATAGATAGATACACATACAAAAAGATAGATATATATAAAGAAAGACAAATAAATAGACAAACATATAGATAGATAGATAGATAGACACATTAACAGATAGACAAATAAATAGATTGATAGATAGGGAGATAAGTAGATAGATAGATATAGCTAGAAAGATAGATATATGTTAGATAGATATATATAAATAAACATAGATAAATATATGTATATATATATACATATATAGTAGATAGTTAGTTAGTTAGATAGATAGTTAGATAGATAGATAATTACATATTTGATAGATAGATATATAGATTGATTGTTATATAGTTAGATTGATAGAAATATCGATAGATAGATCGATAGATAGATATATAGATATATAAATAGATAGAGAAGTAGATATACCTGGAAATAGACAACTAGATAAAAATATATATATACATATTATATAGATAACTAAATAGATAGACATATATTCAATGAGACAGACAGACAGTTAGATAAATAGATAGGTACAGATTTATACTACATAGATAAACATAAAGATAGATAGATAGATAGAAATATAGATAGATAAATAGATATATAGATAGGTAGAAATGTCGATAGGTTTTAGATATATAGGTAGATAGATAGATAAATAGATAAGAAGATAGATATATATATATAGCAAGAAAGATAAATAAATAGATAAATAACTAGATAGATTGATAGAATGATATTTAGATAGAGAGATAGATAGATAGATAGAAATATATATATATATATATATATATATATATTTATTTATTTATATAGGTAGACATATAAATAGATAGATAGATAGACATACAAATAGAAAGATAGAAAGATAGATATATATAAAGAAAGACAAATAAATAGACAACCATATAGATATATAGACAGAAAGATAAATAGACAGATTGATAAATATCTAGATTGATAGATAGGGAGATATGTATATAGATAGATAGAAATAGATAGAAAGATAGCTATATATATAAATAGAAATATAGAAATATACATAGATATATATATAGTAGATAGATAGATAGACAGATACATAATAGATAGACAGATAGACAGATAGATAAATAGTTAGATTGATAGATAAATATATAGATATACAAATTGATACGTAAAATAGATATATAGGTAGATAGATAGATATATATATATAGATAGAAATAAAGAAAGAAAAAAATAAAGAAAGAAAGATAGATAGATAGATAGATAGTAGATATAGATAGATATATAGATAGATATAAAGTTAGATAGAAATATATATAGATATCTAGATAGATCGATCGATAGATAAATAGATATATAAATAGATAGACAAGTAGATTACCCTACAAATAGGCGGATAGATAGAAATATATATATACATATTAGATAGACAACTAGATAGATAGACATATATATAATTAGAAAGATATAAAAATAGATAGGTAGAAAAGTATACAACTATACAGATAAACATCTCAATAGAAAGAAAGATATATAGACAGATAGATAAATAGATAGATAGAAAGATGGGTAGATAGATTGGTATAAATGTAGATAGGATTATAGAAACATCTATCTATCTATGTGTCTTTTTATCTATTGATATTTTTTTATATCTATATGTACATCTCTCTATCTATCTATCTATCTCTATATTTATCTATCTATCTATCTATCTACCTTTCTAACTTTTTGTCTATAAATTTGTCTATTAATCTATCTATGTATCTATCTTTCTATCTATATATCATCTCTATTTGTCTATCTATTTGTTTATCTATCTATCTATCTATCTACATATCTTTCTATCTAACTATCTATCTATATATTTTTCTATATATCTAGTTATTTTTCTATCAATCTTTTTGTCTATATATCTATCTATCTTATTATCTATGTATATGTTTATCTATCTATCTATCTAGCAGTCTATTAAACTAACTATTTAACTATATTTGTATCTATCTATCTATGTGTCTATCTATCTATCTTTCTATCTTTCTATTTATTCTTCTATCTATATATCTATATATATCTTTATCTATTTGTCTAAAAATATGTATAACACTATCTATATATCTATTTATCTATCTTTCTATCCTTTTGTTTTTCAATCTATCTATAAATCTATCTAGCAATCCATCTATCTACCTGTCTTTCAATCTTTAAATCAATCTATCTATTAATCTATCTATCAAAATTTTTATCTGTATATCTATCTATCTTTTTATCAATATATATATCTATCTATTTGTGTGTTTGTCTATCTATTTGTTTATCTATATGTGTATCTATCTATCTATATATCTATTTATCAATTTGTCTATTTAATTATCTATCTATCTTTCAATCTATATATCTAATAATATATCTGTATATCTATCTTTCTTTCAATCTCTTTGTCAATCTGTCTATCAAATAATATATCTAACTATATATATATATATATATATATCTCTATCTATCAATCTATATATCTATATCTATCAATTTGTCTATCTATTTGTCTATCTATCTGTCTATCTAGTTCTCTAACTATCAATCTATTTATCTATCAGTCAATAATAAATCAAAATTATTATCAATCAATCAATCTATATGTCTATCTATTTATCTATCTATCTATCTATTTATATGTCTATCTATCTATCTATATATTTATCTCTTTGTCTAATAATCTATCTAACTATCTAACCATCTATTTATCTATCTTTATATCTATCTATCTATCTATCCGTCCATCTATCTATCTATTTATATGTTTTTCTATTTATCTATCTTTTCTTCTATCTATCTTTCATTTTATCTTTCTATCAATCTATCTATCAATCTCTATATCAATCTATCAATCAAACTCTTTATAAATATATCAATCTATCAATCAATCTATCTGTCTACCAATCAATCAATCAATCTTTCTATCTATCTTTTTATTTTGATGTCTACTTATCTATCTATCTATCTATCTATCAATCTCTCTATTAATTTATCTATTAATCTATTAATAATCAATCTATCTATCCATATAATTATTTCTATATTTATCTGACTATCTATAAATATAGATATCTATCATTCTATCTATCAATCTGTTAGTCTTTATATATATCTATCAATCAAACAATTTGTATATCTATCTATTTGTCTGTCAAACAATCAATCAAACATTCTATCGATATGTCTATTTATTTCTCAATCAATCAATCTATCTATCTATCTATCACTTCTATCTATCTATCTATCTATCTATATGTTTGTTTGTTATCTGTCTATCAATCTGTATATGTATTTCTTTATCTTTCTATCTATATATCTATCTATTTGTCTATCTATCTCTCTTTATAACTATCTATCTTTCAATCTGTCTGCATGTCTATCTATCTATCTACCTATCGATATGTCTATCAATATAGTAATCTATATCTCTATCTTTATTTCTTTTTATTTATCTACCTATTTATATATCTATCTAGTTTTCTCTCTTTCTCTGTATCTATCAATATATCTATATGTCTATCTTTCTGTATATCTATCTATCTATATATCTATTTATTTATCTATATGTCTATCTATTTATTTATTTATCTATCTTTTTATTTATCAATCTGACTATCTATCTTTCTATTAATATTTCTAACAATCTTTCTATAAATCTACCTATCAATCTATGTATCAATCTATCTATTTGTCTTTCAACCTATCTACATATCTATCTGTCAATCTATCTGTCTACCTATCTATCTATTAATATGTCTATCTATCTATTAATCTATCTATTTGTTTATCTATCTATCTATTTATCTATTTGTCTATCTATCTATCTATCTATCTGTTTATCTATCTATCTGTTTATCTATTTGTCTATCTATCTATCTATCTTTCTATCTATTTATGTATCTATATGTCTTTATGTCTCTTTATGTCTTTTTCTATTTATCTGTATATCTATCTATCTATATATATCTCTATCAATCTAATATCTTTATCTATCTATCTTTGAATCTATCTTTCTATCAATTTTCTATCTTTCTGTCGATATATCTATCTATCTACTAGTCTATTAATTTGTTTATAAATCTGTCTATCAATCTATCTATCATTGTATATATCAATATTTTTAAAAATCTATCAATCTATCAATCTATCAATCTATATATCTGTCTATCTATCTGTCTATATATCTATCTATCTATCTACTTATCTATCTATCAATTTGTCTATCTATATTTCTATCAATCTGTCAATAAATCTTTCTATCAATCTATCTTTCTATCTTAACTATATATCTACATATCTATTTGTCTATCTAACTATCTATCTATTGATTTTTCTATCATTCTATCTCTCTATCTATCACTCTTTATATATATATCTATCGGTCAATCTTTCTATTTGTCATTCTATCTATCATTCTATCTATATGTATATCTATCTTTCTATATATCTATCTATCTACTTGTCTATCTATTTGTCTATCTATCTGTCTATCTGTCTATCTATTTGTCTATCTAACTATCGATATAACTATCTATTTATCAATTTATCTATATCTTTATCTATTTTGTCTATTTTTTTATCTAATAGTCTATCTATCTGTCAATCTATCTGTATATTAATTTGTCTTTTAGTTTATCTCACTATTTATATATCTTTCTAACTATCTATTTATCTTTTTGTCTAACTTTTTGTCTATCGCTCTATCTATCTATATGTCTATCTATCTTTTTATCTATTTTTCTATCTATCTATATATTTATCAATATGTCTATCTATCTTGTTGTTTGTCTATTGACCTACCTATCTATCTACCTATCTATTTGTCTATATATATGTCTATCTATCCTTCTATCTTTCTATTTTTCAATTTGTCTATCTATATATCTATCTATCTATCTGTCTATCTATCTATCTATCTATCTATTTGTATATCTATATGTCTATCTATGTGTTTATCTATTTTTCTATTAATCTATCTATCTATCAACAATCAATCTGTTCATCAATATGTCTATCAATCTTTTTATCAATCTATCTAAATGTCTATCTAGCTATCTATCTAACTATCAATCAATCTATCTATATATCTATTTTTTATCCATCTATCTATCTATCAATGTATTTGTCTATCTATCTATATAACTATATCCACAACAAGAAAATATCAATTTAGCTTGGACATTTGGCTAGGGATAAAATCCCTACCTAATTATCGAGGGATTAGCTAGGGAATATCAAATAATTTTTGATTTTACATTAAATTAAAATTTTGCAACAGATTAGTGATGGATTAGTAATGGAAATGTTCGATTGAAAATATTTTGTTGCTAATATTTTTGTAGATTTCTACACAAATAAAAAACAGAATTTAGCTATAGTATATCCCTATCTAATTAATTTGAGACTAAATCTATTGCTAAATAATTATCTGAATTTTTTTTAATTTTTATATTTTATTGCAAGTGATTATTCCTTAAATTTTAGTTTTCACAAAATATATCCATTCAGCTAAGGATTTTACCCTAACTATTTGGGCTGAGGATAATTTTCATCACTATTTTTTAATGATTTAATTTTTTTTATATATTATTTATTTTAATTTTTAATTTAATTTTTTATATTAAAGATACATATTCATTGTTCTATTAATGAGCGATCCTTTAGGGTCATATTCTCTTTGTATAATTATAAAAATAGGTTATTATAAACAAATAATTTTAAAAATATATAAATACAAAAAAATTAATATCAATAAAGACTACAATACTATTAATATATACTACAATAACTATTAATAAAATAACAATAACATTAAATTATTATTTCTATAATTTTTAAAAATTTTTAAAGATATTTTAAAAACTAAATGAACATATATTAAAATTTTTACTAATAAAAAGATTCAATAATACATTGTATAATAAAATATAATAATTAATGAAAAAACTAATAAATATTAATATTATTTTAACTATAAAAAATATTTTTATGCATAAAGGAAATATTTTAAAAAATAATTACTAACAAATTTAAAAATTTTAAATTATAAAAAAAAATTACTAATTTTTCATAATATTTAAATGAAAATAAATTGATATTTAAAGATAAATACAGAGATATTCGCCCCTATTGAACTTTATAAGAACTAAATAATTGAGTTAAATTTATCTCTAAAGTACACCTAATCCGAGCTGATCTTTACAGCCAAAAATATTTTTTTATCTCTAAAGATTAGTAGGACTAGTTATAGAAATGTCTTGCCACACAGGAGGGTCAACGTTGAGCATCGAGCATGCTCGATATTTGGTACAATTTTAAAAATTAAAACATTTATATATTTAGTGGTTATCCTAATAGTCCAAATAAATCAAATTTGTACATGGTTTTATTAATTTTGTTAAAATTATTTAATATTTGTTATTTTTTAACTTAATAATCACATACTATAGGCTGGAGAATTGGGTCATGATCCTAATTTTTATGAGATTTTCAAGAAGATACATGTAAAGAAAGCGGATTGTCAGTTTGTTGACAAAGAGTCTCAGATAATTACCGTAAGAATCTATTATATTAATAAGATTTTATGATACTATAGTAAATTTTGAAAGTTATTTAAATGCAAAATATTTAATTTATTTTATGTACATCTAGAATAGTATTTTTCTCTATTTTATCACAAGAACTCATGAAGGAAAGTGTGACAATTGCTTCTCAACATGTTGAGGGTTCTATGGATCTTCAACCAATTGACTTTGATCATATCTATTTGGAGACCATAAAAGGTCATAAGAAGTAGTGAGTGTATGGAATCGGCTTGAAGGGACTGAAATTTTGTTGTAGCAGTCATGCTTCTAATTCAATTGTCACAACAAAGGTGGATGAGGTGATCGAACAAAAAGTAATGGCAACAAATAAAAGTTTTGAAGTTATGGAGACCAAAATGAAACAGAAGGATAAGCTGATATCTCATTTGAAAAAAGAAATGAAGAAAATCAAAGAAGAGATATATGTGCAGATTAATCATCTAAAGGAAAAAATGCAATAAATTAAAGAAATGAATGATAAGATGAAAGAAATGCATGATGAGATGAAAGAAATTAAAAATTTAATGCAACAGCAGATGTACTATATGGAGTCATAATTAGCAGCATTGATGCAATAGATAGCATTTCAAGATCCAAGTGCAAAACTATGTAGGAGAGGCTGGCACAAATGCAGCAACTAATAATCAGGATGATTTTGTATCATAATTATTTCTGAATAATTTTTGATTTTTGTCTATGTATAGCTAAACAAGATGAGATTTTTTTAGAGGTATCATTTTTCTTTATTCTGGTTTTGTTCTTTGCTTTGCCAATTAACCTAATCATGAATCTTTGTAGGACATTTGATGTGAGAGGCATAAAAAAACTCTGATTCAAAGCCTTAAGACATTGCCACAGTCCTTCCTATGGATGGGTCCCATCTATACTGATCTCAGCTGGATCAAAGGAGGCTGAGCTTCTATTATCTTTAATATTATTGAAACATTTTATTTTTGGAAACACACACTCTCTCTAAACATCATTGCTGGCCATCTTTTAGATATTTTTTGAAGTTGTATGACTTTCAACTTAGATTTGTGTTTGTTCATGTCTATAATTATTATTTTTATATATCTATGAATATGCTTGTGTGTACCCAAATATTTTGGTAGAGTTTTAGCCTATTATAGGTATATAAAAGGCTTGGCTGGTCCTCCTAGTTCTTGGAATAGCACGTTAGCTTCTAAAGTTGTGAGATGAACACAAAAATTCTAGTCTCACGCAGACATAGGTTTGTTCTTGACACTCTTATTTCATGCAGATCTGCATTGTCACTATTTAGAACTACGACTGCTTTTTATTGGTCAACAATGGAATTAAACTATTGAATTGTTAATTACCATAATGATTGCTAATTAAATTTAAATAAATGTGTTCATTCAGCTTATTCTTTCCCATTTTCATGTTCGTAGTGTCAGGGATGACAACAAGCTGAACATGAGGCACTATGGCTATCAATGGGGTTGAGGTGGGTGCCAATGTGCATGCTGTACAACTAGCCATCGATGTATCCCCTGCCAATGAGCATGAAATGAATAGGAGTGAGAATAGTTGGGAGGACGGTGAGTCAAGGTGCCTTGCTATATGAAGTTTGCAAATTTTGTAGCCATTTATTTTTTTTTATTTTTGGAAGACAAAACATCTAATTTTTGACGTTTTGTTCCTCTTTTTTTCTTTGCATGTGTTTTGTTTTTTTTGAGTACAAAATGTTTTTAAGGAGTGCATATTGAATTGTTCTGTAGTTACGTTGATGCATACAATGAAGTGACGACCCTTACTTCAAACCAAGTGATGAACCATATGGCAGCAAAAACTACAGGGTTGATGGACTAATACAATGAAGCTAAGCAATCAAAATCATTGGTGCAAGCACACGGAGAGGGGAAGAAACATTCTAAGAAAACTACATGGGAGCATGGTGAAGTAAGGCATGGCGGGGCAGAGCAACCCCCTTATAGGCCTTGGGAGCAAGAGAGAGTTCTGGTTGTGGGGAGGCAATGTGCAAACTTTGATGCGCTAAGCCTAGCTCTTGGCTTGTCTTCCAAGTTTTCCACTAATAGTTTTTAGATATATTTTCAAAAATTTAATTAATATTCACATTTCTTATTAATGTTGATAATGCTGTTTTGTGCATTCTTTGTGAAGTATAAATGGGATAATACTTTACCTGCTTTTCTATATCTATATCTAAACCTGCTGTTCTATATCTATAAGACATCCATATATATTGAAGTGTATATGTATATATACTATAGTATATATGTGCATATATACTTAGTATATGTACTTATACATTATAATATTATATGTACATATATACTATATATAACAATCTTATTGATGAGGATGATGTTTATGATATTGCTTATGTTTTGATGGGTGTCATGTTCTCTACTTTATCAATTGATACGTTGTTCTATTGATAACTTTTTGGAAAAAGAATTAGCATGTCTTACACATTGAGGCATACCAAGCACACACAGGTACACTTCGAGAGTGTAATAGAGATTATTCATCCTGTGAATTGCCCTAATTAAAATAACATGTTATATAAGGGCATTGTTTGTATGAGGTTATACAGCAAGTGAATTATATTTATTTTATGTTGTGTGATTTAATGTTTTTCATGGTATCAAAATCTACCTAATGGAAAGCTAAACTCTAGGGGTGTGTGTGTTGGAAAGAGCTGTAAAACCCTAGAAGGAGTGCATCCACTATACACTAGCTACCATGATTACCCATGCATTGTGTGCTATGCAAATCTTCATATGCTCAGTGTATGTTATCAAAACCATCACACTCCCACCATGTATTATTGAAATCATTGCTAACAAGGTTTAAACATCGATTCCAACTAGAGGTGTCAAACGGGCCAGCCCAGCACGGCATGGCCCGTTTTTCACGAGCACGGTCGTGCTACCGTGCCATGCCGGGCACGACACGGTTAGATAATGGCGGGCACGACACGGCCCGTAGGCACGGCAAGGCCGTGCCGTGCCGTGCCGGGCCCGCTCAGGCACGCCTTGCCAAACACGGTCGTGACTCGTGTTTGGCAAACACGGCCGTGACTCGTGAGTCACGGCTCACGTCACGCCTCGGCACACGTGACACGCCGCCAGTGCCACACGTGCCTGCGTGAACCGGCACGGGATGGACCCGTGCCGGCGTGCCGTGCCGGGCCAGGCACGGCACGGCACGGGTCGTTCTTAACCCGGGCACGGCACGGGCCCGGGCACGGTTTAAGAACGTGCCGGGCCGGCCTAGGCACGGCCGAACCATGCCATGCCTCGTGCCGGGCCGGGCCAGCCCGGCACGTTTGACACCTCTAATTCCAACTACATCAATGCCATATGTGACCCATAGGGGTGGATGTTGCTGAATCTGAGTTTTATGAGCTGGATCAGATGCTCCACGACCTCAAATACAAGCAAGAGGTAAGATATTGATTTCTCAATGAGCTCATAACAAGCTTGGCATAGCATTGAGTTGTGAATGTTTTTGTTTTTTTTTTGTTTTTAATTTTATTGGGTTGCTTGGATAGGGCGTAGACCCTTCTTATCAAGGAGAACCAAATTGCATCGTGACAAACTAAATGCATTGAAACTGTGAAGTTGTGCATTGAAGTTGGATGGGCTATTATAATGGAAAAGGTGTACATGTAAGACATCTACTTGAACATCATGATAGCTGATTTGACAAGTATCCTGAAGAAGTATATTTGGTATTCTTGTTGATTGAACTCATGTTCGTATGGTTAGAGTAATGTTTATTCATGATAGTATTGAGATAAGATTTCATTGATGATGATAATGAGAAGTTGGGGGAAATTTTATATGAAGTAGTAATCAAGTTTTCTTATACAATTTTTTGTGTACACAAGATATTCATAGATTTTTTTCTTTCATGAAATTTATTAATACTAGCGTTTAATTTCTCGTGCATCAAAACAAGATTAACTATTCATGCTTACAACCATCAAATATTCTTTCAAATGGTCATTTATTTTTCATAAAAAAGTTTTCTTATAGTTTTCTCAATCAAAAAACATAATAATAAATTTTAGATCATGTGGGATATGTAGATTAGAAAAAAAAATTTGATTTTTGGTAATGAACATTTCCATGCATCAATGGTTCAATTCAATTAGAAAGGTGCAATATATGGACAAGATAAATAAATATGAGAATATAGAAAAATAGTGTGTTCATGTGTGTATGTGCGCGTGTGTGTTTTGACACATATAGTTATACTATATTCATGTTGTATGCATGTATATTGCATAAATACATTCCTATCCATTTTTAAGAAAATGTAGATAAATATCTGATGCATACATGCATGATAGCACTGTTGATTAGTTTTTTTATTACTGAATGTTGCAGACCATCCAAGCTAATCCCAAGCCTTTTCTTAACAACTTGGCTGGGAAGACGGTCATTGTAAAACTCAAGTGGGGAATGGAATACAAAGGTGAGCAACCTTGTGTTTTTTTCCTATGCATTGCATTTTTTTCTCATTTTTTTTCTTTGGTTTCTTTTAAGTTTCTTTGCTTCGGTGGACTCTTATATGAACCTACTAGTGTACAAAAATTCAATACCATGCAGCATGTTGTATTTCAACTTCCATTTCCCTTTTGTTTGGTACTTTCTAATGAGTTTTGTATGGAAATAATATATTTTAAATAAAAAAATCCAAAATATAATGCTAGTTTGAAAAATATTATCAAACTAATATATCTGGAAACAACGTGAAAATGTGTGTCGTTATAAACGATGGTCATTACCACCTTATTAATGTTGAAAATCAAATGTGGCATTTTGAATGCCAGCTATTAAATTTTAAAATTTTTAAAATGTAGGCATTGGGAATAATGGGAGTGTGTGTGGAATCCAACTTAGTGAAAAACAAGGATGAACAAGCCGTATCCATGGATATTTGTTCCAGAAGTACATCCACCGCTATGGCTGCCACTACAAATATCACTCCAGTTCTCGGGAATTCATAAGAATCTATAAAACCTCTCACCACAACCAACTTTTATCCTCCTTCATTTCTTTCTTTCAGTCAATTTGAACCATTGGGGAAGGACTTAAGCTCGCCTTTAGAAACACTGACAAAGACTAAAGATGTTATCAGGGTTTTACCGGTGATGGAGAGAGAAAAAAAACATAGTGATAATGAAAGAGAATGCGGCAAGCATAGAGAGCATAGTCAGAGGAATGAGGGAGAATCTTTTTAAATGCCAGAGGAGCATAGTCAGAGGAGATCATAGTCAGAGGAGCCATGCTATTGAATTTTTAAAAATCAAAGGCCAGCATTATGAATGATGGCTATTAAATTTTAAAAGTTTTTAAATGGAGGCATTGAGAAAGACGAGAGAGTGTGTGGCATCCAACCTAGTGATAAAAAAGGTTGAACAAACCATATTTGTGAATATTTGTTCAAGAAGTACATTTACCACCCTAGCTGCTATTGCAAATATCACTCTAGTTCTCCCTAATGCATACCTAAAAGAAGCCATAAAACCTCTTATCGTAGCCAACTCATCTCCTCCTTAATTTCTTTCTTTTAGTCAATTTGAACCATTAGGGAAGGACTTAAGCTCGCCATTAGAAACACTGACAAATATTGAAGATGTGATGAGAGTTTTCCCGGTGTTGGAGAGTAAGAAAAAAAACATTGTGATTATGGGAGAGTGTCTGCCAACCATAGAGAGCATAGTCAGAGGAGTGAGGGAGAAAATGGAAATGGTTAGATTAGTAACATTTCCTCTGTTCTCTTTAAGGAATCATTCAAAAGTAGATATTTGCCAAAAATTTATGGATCTTAAGTGCATCGTAGTTGGTTATTGGAGTAGAGAAATTGTTTTATATTTGGGTGATCTTAAATGGGTCTCTGATATCTGGCTAAATTATAGTTGGCAAGCAGGTACCAACATTATAGAGTACATTATCACAGAGATGCAATGTCTGATCTATGAAATAGGCGACGAGGCTGGAAGAGTATGGCTCATGGGAATCGCCACATTCCAAACTTACATTAAGTGTAAAGCAGGCTTTCCCTCTATGGAGACTATTTTAGAACTTTATCCAGTCTCAATTCCAGTTGAAAGCCTGAATCTTAGCCTCAATCTCAATGGGCAAAACAAATCTTTTCTTTTACTTTTTTCTCTCAAATTTTTCTAGTGTGATATATGAGTCATATATGCTACCCATCAACTGACTCAACTACACACCCACAAAGGCACACACAAACACATAAACCCACACACTTATCCATATGTACTCTCGAGTCAACTATTCTATATAAGCATGCATAAACACTTCATATTTCACTAGTCGTGTATTTGACGATGTTTTAAAAAAGAAGAAAAATGGGCTCAGGAGCAAAACATATACATGTGAGAGTGGCTCTGGCTGGCAAAAGATTGAATCTGGATTACTTACAAAAAGCGCAACATGCAGCCCTAATTGCTCCATTAACCTCAACATAGAATCTCAAGTTCAAAACCATGAGTTAATTTCTGCAGGTTATGCTTGCTCGAGTTTATTGTCATGGCTCCCACAGTATAGAGAAGAAAAGAGGGGTAATGATAACGTACCTATTTTTTTTATTAAATATGAAAATTGGCCTTGTCATACTCGAATGTATCTATATCCTTTTCCTCTTATTAAATGATTTGTTTTTTTTTCTTTAATCAAGAGTTAGAGTGAATCTTTCAACTTCTACAAATCAAGGGATGCTTGCCACGAGTGGCTTCTCCATTTCAATCCAAAAAAACCATCAAGTTAAATTCATCTTCTTCATCTTCAGTTTCTGCATCATCTCTTGATCAAACAACCAACTTAACTTGGCTGCTCACTTAGAAATTTATATCGCCAAGATGCAATATTGAAAGCAGAAATGAATCCAAACTGGATCTTGTGTCAAACCCAAATTCAAGCCTGAATTTGGCATCATCAAGTGAGGCAGACATTGATGAAGATCTTGATTTTTAAAATTCAATAGCATGGCAATGACTGTCATTAACAATGATGCCCATTACCATGCTATTTCTAGATGCACTAGTTTGGTAATATTTTTCAAACAAGCATCATATTTTGGAATTTTTATTTAAAACATATTATTTCCATACAAAACTCCTTTTTAACTTTCTTATAATTAACCATCGACTGATGCATGAAGCTGAGTAACATAGAAGAATATGTTGATGGTAGTTCACTAGAAATCTTGGGGAAATATTGATTCAGTAATTTAAAATTATGCTCATGATTATCTCGTTGTATGAAATTTCTTGCAAATAGCTGTTGGTGTTGCTTGCACTAGTCTATATGTTTATTAGTGACATTGTGTTGTGTTCTTTATTGGTTGGTAAAATATAGTATATATTGCTCCATGTGAGGGTGTAACAATGTTCTCTATCTCTGTGGAGTACCAAATGACAATGAACTAGAAGATGTCGACCATGCCTGAAAGACCTATATGTGTAATGTGTGTTTTTAATCCCTAAATTATTTCTTTCTATTGACTTTGATGGTATGTGTATTAGCATGAAAGTACATGTGTTTGTGTTTACACACACACACATACACATACATACATGCACAAGTATACATACATGCAACTGATCGCAAGGTTAAAAAAAGTGTTGTTGGAAGAGCTGCAAGATACAAGAAGGGCATTGGGAGAAAAAAGGAAGAAGGAGTTGGAGGTGGAGAGGAAATCCAGACTAGAACTAAAGGAAGTAATGTAGATGGCCATGGAGGAACATGCTCAGGTGCTAGATTAGTATGTAGATCTTGAGGAGGTAGGGGCAAGAAAGCAATGTCAATTTCACAGACAGATTATACTTTATGCACTATCATTAGATACATTGATGAAGGATAAGATGTAATCAAGTTTTGTTATGTTTCTGTTTTAACTATGTAATATATTATATCAAAATATTTTATTAATTGTTTTATTTTTTGTTAATTATAAACAATGGTTCATGGTTTATATTTTTATAAAAATAAGTAATTAAATTTTATGTAAAAAATAATAAATATGAAAATAATTTTGGAATGAATAAAGCTAGAAATTTTTTCGTCGCTAATTTAGCTAGGTAATTTTCCCTCGACAATTTAACTAGGGAATTTTCTGTTGCTAATTTTGTTAGGAAAAATATTTAATCTTTAATTTTTGTTACAAGTACATTAGATTAAAGGTGTCAAATGGGCCAATTTGTGTCGTGCCTTGCCCGGCATGGCAGTGGAATTTCCTATGCCTGTGTGCCCATGCTGTGTAGTGCTGAGGCCAACTGGGCCTCGTGCTATGCCTGGCCCGACATGGTACCATGACCTGGTTGGTTCAGTACTTTAGCACGAACTGATGTACCACTACCGTACTACCCCATCAGGCTGAGTCTCAGCCTGATTGATCCAGAAACTAGGTGGGCCCGAATCTAAACCAACCCCAACTTCAATGGCCTGTTATTGGCTTACGGGCAATGGTTCAAATATTTAAAGAAAAATTTTTGAAATTTAGCCATCGGATTTTGCCTCCAATAGCTATGGGGCAGAATTCGATGGCCCACATGATTCTGCCCTAAAAGAATTTTTAAAAAAATTCAAAAAAAATACTTTTTTAAAAAAAAATTCTAAATTTTTTTCTATAAAAGCCCCCACCCCCTCTCTCTAATTTTTATGTTTTTCAAAAACATAAAATCTCACATACTCTCTCTCTCACATACCTCTCTCCAAAAATTCTCTTTCTTGGAATTTTGGCTAGGCTTTTCGGGATTCACAACTTAGGCTCGTATTTAGTTGGTGTTTACATTAGTCTTAAGAAGTTGGATTTTTGGTGCATGTGCTTTTCCTTTACACAACTTTACATGTATTCTATTTTTTTTCTCTCTACTCTTTAAGCTATCCTTTTGTCTATAAAAACCAAAAAAAATGACAAATATAAATACTAATAAAATTAATTTAAATTTAGAAAATAAAAAATTTACACAAAATTCTGAGGTTACTAAAACTTTTGTTTCTCCGGTCATCTCTACCTAAACATCTAAAAAACAAAAAATAAGGAAGTCTTCTGCAGTTTGGACTCATTTTAATATAATAAAATAAAAAAAATATTAGGGGTGAAGAATAAGAAATGGCACGGTACAAATATTGTAAGAAAAGTGTAACTTGAAAAAGTGTGTTGGGGATTGGACACATTAAAAGGCATACCAAATTATGCACCAAAATACATGGTACATTAGATCCTAGGCAAACCTAACTTATCTTTACATTTTTGAGACTAGATCCAGTTCAGTCTTAAAGTTTACGGCCTTCATATAGAATAGCGAGTTGGGTTGGGAAGGCATGACCGTACTTATCACATTGATGGATCTTCCGATCAGATTTTCAGAAGATCCAAGGATAATGAGCATCATGCATACATATTTTCAACCTGCTTATTAATGGTTTCCTAGGTCCACATCTTGGAATGATATACTAAATATTATAAGTTAGAAAAATAATTAATAATTAATGAATTTATGGTATATAGTGGAGTGCTGTCCGTGACGTCCGATATCTGGACTAGTCACGATTATGCATCTTATGTATGTCTCACCACCCACTATGTAGATTCTAAATGGACTGTGAATAAAAAAATTTTAAGATTCTCCGAGATTCTCTATCCACATGATGGGCCTGCCATTTTTGAGTGTATGTTAAAGATCTTTAGAAAATATAAAATTCAAAAAAAATTTTGGTATCACATTCGATAACGCATCTAATAATGGAGTAACTATTAACATGTTTGTGAGGAATATTAGAGACGCTCCATTAAGAGAGATTTTCCACATCAGATGCATGTGTCACGTGATTAACATGATTCTGCAAGTGGGGATGAAGGGGTGTTTCCCCGCTTTGGAAAACATATGTAACTCACTAAAATACATTCGTATGCCTCGCTGATAATTGGAGCTCGGTAGTCTCTATTTGTCTATGAATCTTAAGTAGAAGAAATTCTAATCGGATGTGAGACACTATTGGAATTATACGTACCTACTGTTGGAGTCATGTATTGGATACAAACACGTGATATCCGACTACGTCAATAGTAAGAGTGATGAACTTTTTTGTGATGACACTAACTGGCTTTTATGAATTTAATTTATGATTCCTGAAGATTTTTTATTACATTCTGAACATGTGTTCGTTGGTTTATACTCACATGACTTGCATTGCACTCAAGTACATATGCAAGATTAGTAGAATGTCTAGGAAGTATCGAGCTGACCCGAAACTTAGCCATATGGTTACAGATTTGGAAACTAAGTACTTAAAGTACTGGTTTACCATTCCATCTCTTTATATATCGTTACATGCATGGACCTTAGGATTAAGGTGGAAGGGGTAGATAACATTTTGACTTACATTTCCTCGTGCATGAACCTAGAAGACTTACCTGAAGGGTTTATTCATGAGAAGTTGACTAACCTTTTCACATACTTTGATACTAGGTATGGTGGTAGTAGTAGTGAGGCTATGAGTATGGGCATTGATACCATATTCGAAGATGATGATTTTTCCAATTAGTTAGCTTTGGGAAAACAACGGGGTGGTCCATCGAACAGGAGCGTGCTGTCTCGATACTTAGATACCAATTACTGCTCAATCCTATCACATTCTAATACTAATAATCTTGATATATTATAGTGGTGGAAATCATATGAGTCCAACTTTCTCGTGCTATATAAGATGACACAAGATCTATTGACTCCTCCAATATCGAGCGCAGCAGTAGAGCCTACTTTTTTTGCAGTGAATGTGATTTTGGATAGGAGATCAAGATTATGTCAAGATATTGTTTAGGCTATAGTATGCATGAAGGATTGGGAGGATTCGAGGTTTAGCATTTAGGATCGTGCTGGGACTGGGAGTGGGACTACAGTGAATGCAGAGGAGTTGATTACTATTGATTATCCATATTATAGTGATATTGATATTGAGGTTGAAAATGATAATGATACGAAGATAGATGATTGATGAGGTTGCTACTTGATGCTTGATGGTTGACGATCGTAGGATTCCGACACACCGACAGTGACACTTTTGTTACAGCTATGCTTTTCCTTATAAATTATTCTTGATTTTGATTTTTGATTTCGATGTTTTGTACTTATTTTTATTTACATTTTATTTGCATTAGTTTGGCTATTTGGCAATTGGCTTTGTGAGTGTCACCTTGTTATTTTTGTTAAATAAAATTTGTGATTATTTTATGTTTATTTTTAATAATTTCATTAAAAATTCTAAAATATTATTCAAATAAATTATAATCTAATTAAAACATAATTAAAACAAATAACATAAAAAAAGATAAACTATATAACTATTCAAATATTTAAAATTTATAATTTAAATATTTTAATTATTATCTAATTTATATGTTATAAATACAAAAATATTCTAAACAAAAGATGAAAAAAATAAAAAAAAATTTAAATTTTTTTAAATCTCCCCGTACAGGCTTGACCAGGCACGACCAAAAACCAACTGTGCCAACCGAGCCATGCCGCGCCTTGCTTAAATAAACCGTGCAGGGCCAGGCATGGCATGGTTATTGTAGCCGTGCCAAGCCTGGCATGGTAGCACAGTTGGGCCTACAAAAATAATGCTGGGCCAGCTCAGCATGACTCGTTTGACACTTCTACTTTAGATTGGGAAAGGTTCCATTGTTAATCCATCATTATATCCACTTTAGCTACAGAAAAACTCCATTTAGCTTGTTACATGCTACCTTAGATTTTTCTTTTAGTCATCTCTATCTATCTATTTATATATTTGTTTATATCTCTGTGTACCTGTTTATTTATCTATATATTTGTCAATCTATCAATGTATCTATCTGAGTCTATCAATCTGTCTATAAATCTATCTTTCAAACTATCTATAATTCTATATATCAATCTTTTTATCAATCTGTAAATCAATCAATCTATCTATCTATCAGTCTATCAATATTTTTATTTATCTATCTATCTATGTCTTTATCTATCTATCTACTTTTCTATCTATGAATTTGTTTATCTATCTGTCTATCTATCTGGCTATCAATGTGTCAATAAATTTGTCCATCAATCTATCTTTCTATCTAGCTATCTATATGTCTATCTATCTGGTCTATCTATTTGTCTATTTATCTGTCAATCTATCTGTTTATCTATCATTATGTATCTCTATCTATCAGTCTTTATATCTATCTATCTATATATCTGTCTATCTATCTATCTATTTAACTATTTGTCTATATATCTGTCAATCTATCTAAATGTGTATTTATCTATCTATCTGTCTGTCTGTCTATCTATCTATCTATCTATTTGTCTATCTATCTATCTAATCTTCTATCTATCTATCTATCTATCTATCTTTATATCTATCTATTTGTATCTCTATCTATCTATCTATATATTTGTCTTGCTATCTGTCTATCACTCTATATATCTATATGTCTATCTATCTTTCTATATATCTGTTTATCTATCTATCTGTCTGTCTATCTATCGACTAGCTATATATCCAATCGATTTGTCTATCTATATGTCTATTTATTTATTTATCTTTCTTTCTTTCTATCTTTATATTTGTCTATCTATCTATCAATGAATTTATCTGTCTATCTATCTCTCTATTTATTTGTATATTTATCTGTCTATCTATGTGTATCTATCTTTATATCAATCTAACTATCTATCAACTATCTATCTATCTATTTATCTATCTATCGATATGCCTATTAATTTATCTATAAATATGTATATCTATCTATTTATATATCTAACTATCAATCAATTTTTCTATCTATCTATTTATCTATCTATCTATCTATATATTTGTCTATATATTGGTCTATATATCTATCTAACTATCTAACTTTCTATCTATCTATCTATTTATCTATCTGCAATCTATCAGTCTATCTATATGTTGATCTATCTATTTATCTTTCTATGTTTCAATTTGTTTATCTATATATCTATATATCGATATATCTATATATCTATATATCTGTCTGTCTATCTATTTCTCTATCTAATATATATTTATATGTTTTTTAACTGTCTATCTACCTACTTATCAATCAATCAATCTATCTATATATCTATCTTTCTGTCTGTCTATCTATCTATCCATATATCTATCTATCTGTATGTCTATCTATCTATCTATCTTTCTTTCTTTCTATATATATATATACTTGATTATCTATCTACCTATCTATCTATTTATCTATCTATCAATCTATCTATAAATATATCAATCTTTTTATCAATATTTCTATCATTGTGTGTATCTATCTGTCTATCCAACAATCTATATTTCTTTCTATCTATATGTCTACTTATCTATCTATGAATATGTTTATTTTTTAATTTATCAATCAACCTTTCAATCTATATATCAATCTATCTATCACTCAGTGTATCAATCTATCTATAAATCAATCTATCTGTCTGTTTGTCTCTCTAGCTATCTATCTTCTTATCTATCTATCTATCTATTTGTCTATTTATCTATCTATTTATCTGATTATCTATCTGTTTAATTCTTTGTCTATCTCTATGTCTATCTATCTATCTACCTAACTATCTACCTAACTATCTATCAATATGGCTATCTGTCTGTCTATCAATTTGTCTATTAATATTTTTATCAATCAATCTATTAATCTATCTATCAATCTATCCATTTATCTATCTATCTATCTAGCTGTATATCTATTTGTATTTATTATCTGTCTATCTATCTATCAATATATCTTTCTATCTCTATGTCTATCTATCTATATATCTTTCTATCTATATGTTTATCTATTTGTCTATCTATATATCTATACATCTTTCTATCAATCAATCAATCTATCTATCTATCTATCTGTCTGTCTGTCTATCAATATATGTAAATATCTTTCGATCTATATATATATCTATCTATCTATATGTAATTTTCCCATCGCTAAAATAGAATAATGAAAAATTATTGATGAAAATTATCCCAATCTAAAGTCCTCTTTATAAAATATTAACTAGATAATATCCCTAGCAAATTCTGTAGCTAATTATAAATTCTTCCTTGCTATTTTTGATTGTAATTAAGAATAATAATTAATATTTTTGGATTTAAAATGTACAAAAAATTCTCTAGCTAAATTATCTATAGATAATTCCCTAACAATTTTCATTCCAAAGCTATTTTCATAATTTTATTTTTTTTACAAAATATTTAATTACATATTTTTAAATTTATATATTAAATTGAATAAAAACATATACTATAAACCATTATTTAAAATAACAAAAAGAAAAAGTAGTTAATAATTTATTTTGATATAATAGTCACATTGTTAAAACAAAAATATAACATAGGTATATAATCATTTTAAACTAAATCATCATCCTCACCATATGATGCATTTGTGATAGGTTCTCATATGTGGATACTCTACTAGAACTTTGTGTGCTAACTATCTTGTCAAGGCTGCTAACTTTGACTCAATATAGGTCATCTTCTATTGTATTGCATTCTTCATTTCTTTCATTTCCTACGTACACACCAATTCAAACTTAAATGATACGAAGGTTGGCAACTTATTAATTTAGCAAAATTATTTATATGATCATCACTTATTTAGCATTTACTAATATGCATGAATAATTCTGATTCAGAGAATTATGGAGTTTTGCAGCATAGATATATCATTTACCAATCATTGTGCAAATTTTTATCCATAAAACAAATATTGAATTTCTAACAGACAATTTTATAACATGGAAGAAATAAAATAATTACCTAGTAGCTATTGGAATCATCACCAAGAGAGAATCTAGTAATAGATTGATGTCCACTACCAGAGCCTTATGACACATCGTGAGAATGAAGCATGTATTTGGTCTTCTCGCATATCAGCTTTAGAACTAACCCGTACATAATCTGGATGAAGAAATCAACATTACTCAGATGAAAATCTTTTAGGTCATTGAACTTGCACGATACTAGAATCAAATATCATATTTGAAACTCGTGATGCATTTTAGTTTTGAACAATAAGGATTAGAAAAAACATATAAAATTCGATGTATATAAAATATAGAGCTCGTGAAATATTTTGGCTTCTAGTCCGACAAGGTTTCCCATTACTGATTCCATCAATTTGGTATATCTTTTTGAATTTGTCTATAGGATGGGTGGAAACTATGTTTCTAACCTCAGTTCCTTGCGAAGAAGTGATTGATGCTGATGTAAATGATGGGCAATCAATGTCTAATTTAAGATTAAAAAAAATTGAAAACATCAAGAAGATTCTTGGGCTGCAACAACATACGCAGTATGATAGCATCAAAGTAATAAGATATGGTAATCTCATGATAATTTCAGATCAAGATCATGATGGATCGCACATTAAAGGTTTAGTGATAAATTTCATTCACTATTACTGGTCATCTTTGCTTAGGGTTGCATCATTCTTAGTTGATTTTATCACCCTAATCATTAAGGCAATGCAAATAAGTGGAAGAGGTGTACCCTTCTACACCAGTTGAGTTTATCACATAATACTTTAACCAATTGAGGAGCATGTTCATCATGCACAACTTAATGAAAAAGTGAACTAGAACAGCTGCTAAAAAATGTCATCAAATCTGCTACTTATTCTCCTCATCAAACAAAAATATAGCAATAGCTTCAAAAATTATCACCTAAAAATAGAAAAAAACTATGGATGCCTTCCCTCATAAACACTTACTATGATGCATAGGTTTTGGTAGAATTATAGTGATCAAGAGTGTAGTGGCATTGATGGACTAAGAAGGGATTCAGTAGAAAAAAGGTGGTAATGGTAACACTAATAGTGGTGGCATAAAAAATAATAGCTAACACTAGGGACTTAGCTATTATTTTCTACCGACTCTATGATGGGCCAAAACAACATATTCAAATCTTTAAGTTATGCAAATGATAAGTCTACCTAATAAGGACTCATATTTTAACTAAGAAAACTAAGAAGAAGCAGCATTCTTCATGCATATTTTCACCTAGCCATATTCATGATCACCAAAGCCAACATAACCCCACCAGATATTATATGCAAACCCCAACTTAAAAATCTAAAACAAATTACAACGTGGTTTATGCTACACACCAGATATGCATAAAGAAGCAACAAAAAATACCTATTGTTCCACTCAATGGCTTGCACTTCATTAAGTGGATAATCTTATCGTCTATGATTCCTTTTTCACTTGAACGGAAACAATCAGAGCTAATCTTCTTCCATGCCTTACTTTTGAGTTTGATATAATATTTTGTTTAAAATATTTTTATAAATGTTACATATAAATAAATACTATAAAAAAATTCTCATATAGCTAGGGACAATTCGCTAAATAAATAGGCAATTTCTTTCACCAAACCGAACATAGCGATGGATTAATGACGGAACTGTTCTCAATCTAAAGTACTCATCACTAAAAATTAGTGAGGAAAAGTGTCCCTAGCTAATAATCTAGCGACGAAAAAATCCTTAGCTACAAAAATAATTTCCCTAGCTAAATTAGCAAGCTAAATGAGAGTTTCCGTCGCTAAATGGATTTAATGACGGAAGCTTTCCCTAACTAAAGTGCTCGCCCCTAAATATTAGCGATAAAAAAAGTCACTAGCAAATAAATTTAGCGACGGAAAAATTTTCTGCTAAAATAAAGTTATCCCTAGCTAAATTAGCTAGGGAAAATTTTCAAGCTAATTTAGCAAGGGATTTTTCCCTTGCTAATTAAGCTAAATTAGCTAATTTTCAAGCTAATTAAGTGATTTTTTCCCTTGCTAATAAAGTTATCCCTAGCTATTTTAATTTTAAAACTATTTTCAGAATTTGAATTATTTTAAAATTATTTAATTAAATAATTTAATATTTTTATATAAAATTGAATAAAAATAGAAACTATAAATGATAATTTATAAATTTTTAAAAAATCATTTAATAACTTATTCTAATATAATATTTTACATAATTAAAACAAAAAAAATAATAATAAAATCTTATTACATCTTATTTATCAATGTATCTACCGACAATGCATAAAGTATAATCTATTTATGTATTGACGTTGCTTTCTTTCTTTCTATTCCTTCGAACACCAACTTTCTACTGTGACAAAGATGTCTAAGTCACAGTGCATCATGTCTAGTGAAAAATTCCTTCACTTATACAATCTTCGTATGTGGAATAATGCGGTACCATATCTATAAGAAATTTAAACCACTCAATCAAATCATAATAAATAAAAAAAGATATGTATTAACAAATATATAATACTGCAGTATATATGTACATATATACTAGCATTTCATTGGTACATGTATTATTGCAGTATAGGTACATATAAACTGTAGTATTATGTGTACATATATACTAATTACAAATATACTCAGTATATATGTACATAAAATACTATAGTATTATACTTACGTACATACTGAGTATATACGTATGTATATACCACATTTGTTGTTATTACTATTGCTGCCGCTACCACTGCCACTTCTACTACTACTGCCGGCGCTACCGCCACTACTACCACTACCACCTATGTTGTTTCTAATAATAAAAGTAGGGCGGGCGATGATGTTCGACTGATGAACTTGAGATTGAGCTAGTTTTTGACGAGGATGGGAGCTGTTTTTCCCAAAATAGCACCGATATTCCTCATGGACCAGAATTACATGACACTACACGAGCATCATCATCATTATCATTCTAAGACTTAGTACAATTAGAATCAATCATTGCAGAACCTAGAGCAAAAAAACTTATTTACTCATACGTTCGCATTGTACAATGTGATAATTGCATATCAATATAATTACTAAGATTTTTAAGACCAACTTTTAGCTTCCTGGCTGGCTTGGACCAGAGATATCATCATCTCATATCTATAGGAACATCTAATATCAATGGCTTTTATTGCCTACATCAGTGAGTAATGCACGATGATGACCAGACCAGCCTGAGCAATTATATATTTAAGTGTGTATGTGTGTAAATGAGTGTGTATGTATGTCAATATATACATGTCTACAAATAAATATATGCACCCACGAATGTATATACTCGGTATATACGTATGTATATACTACAGTATAAAACTAAGTATATACCAAGTATATATGTATGTATATACTACAGTATAAAGTATGTATATACCGAGTATATACATACGTATATACTACAGTATATATGTATGTATATACTGAGTACATACATAAAAATATACTCAGTATATACGAAAATATATACTGAATATATACGTACAAATATACTCGGTATATACGACCATATATACTCGATATATATATATACTTATATACTCCGTATATACATAGATATATACTTAGTATATACATACAATTATACCAAGTATATATGTACGTACATACTGTAGTATTATATGTACGTATATATAATCACCTAGCCTTAGATGACACACACACTTGTACTTTCATGCAAATACACATAACATCAAAGACAATAGAAAAAAATAATATAGGACTTAAAAAACACACATATATGTCTCTTAGGCATGGTCAGCATTTCTAGTTCTTTTTTCTCTAGTACTCCAAATAGATAGAGAACATTGTTACACCTACACATGGAACATAACACACTACATTTACTAACCAATAACTAATAACAAGCAGTTGCATATCTGAACTACGACGACGTAAATCTGCACAAAATAAGAGTATCAAGAACAAACCTGCATTTGCGTGGAATTAATTTTTTTGGTTCATCTCACAGCTTCAGAAGCTAAGGTGTTGTTCCCAGTACCATGGAGGGCCAACCAAGGCTTTCACAAACCTATAATAGGCTAAAACTTACCCAAAAAATTTAGGGACGCATAAACATATTCACAGATATATAAAAATAGTTATTATAGACATGAACAAACACAAATTAAAGTTTATAGTTAGACAGCTTCAACAAAAATCTATATGATGTCCAATAATGATGTTTAGAGAGAAAGAGAGTGCAAAAATAAAATGTTTTAGGAATAATGAAGATAATAGAAGCTAGGTCCTCCTTTTGATCAAGCTAAAATCGGTAAATATGGGACTAGAGGTGTCAAACGGGCCGGCCTAGCACGGCACGGCCCATTTTTCACGAGCACGGTAGTGCTACCGTGCCGTGCCCGGCACGGCATGGTGAGTTATAGGCGGGCACGGCACGGCCCGCTCGGGCACGCCTTGCCAATACTGGCCAGGCCAGGTGGCATGGCAGGGCAGGCGGGGCGGGAGCCGCAACTCGGTACCGGGTCAACCGGGGTCAGGGTCCCGGGAGGCCAGCACGAGCACGGGCTGAAAATGCCAAAATGGCAGATTAGAAAATTTTTTTTTATTGTAAATTTTTTTATTAAGTTACTGTATAGACTTTAGAGTTTTAGTAATAATTAAAAAATCTAATTTTTTGTAAATATTATAACATTTAAAATTAAATAAAACAAACAAAAATTAGAAAAAAAAAATTTTTTTTTTCAATTAAGTTTAGCTTTTTTTATTATTATAATTTATTAATTATATATTAAAATTTAAAGTTATTAAATTTTAAAATAAAATATAAATCGTAAAATAATAAATAAATACATTAAGTTAGTAAAAATTATAATTAAAAAAAAATTAAACTACACAAATGAAAAATTACCATTCATGCTTTTGAAACCAATAGTTTGAACAAAACAAGTATAAGTTTCAACACAACGTATGGTACAAAGTACAAACAAAGCGTATAAATAAAATAAATAAAAAAACATCGAAAAAAAAGAGCAGATGAGCATCAATCGTCAAGCGGCATATCATGAGAATCATCAGCCGCAACATCAAGATCAGGATCATATGGATCATCATCATCGGCAATCAGCTCCTCCACCATCGTAGTGGATGTGGATGCGACTACAGTGTCTGTCATAGTCCCAGCTTCAGCATGATCACTGATGCTAAATCTCGATTCCTCTCAATCCTTCAAACATGCCAAGGCCTCAACCATATCTGGACGTAATCTCGATCTCCTATCCGAAATCACGTTCACTACAACAAAAAAAGCAGACTCCGATGCTACACTCGACACCGGAGGAGTCAGTAGATCCCGTGCCATCCTAGATAGCACGGGATAGGCGGACTCATATGATTTCCACCACTGTAATAAATCAAGATTCTTATTATCAGAAGGTGATAGGATTGAGCAGTAATCGGTATCTAAGTACCGAGACAGCTCGCTCCTATGTGAAGGTCCACCCCTATGTTTACCCCTCGCTAGGTTAATGGAATAATCGTCATCTCCGAACAAGGTATCAATGTCCATACTCACAGTCTCACCACCACCACCACCATACCTAGTATCGTAGTATGTGAACAGGTCTGTCAACTTCTCGTAAATGAACCCTTCAGGTGGCTCTTCCAGGTTCATGCACGAGGAAATGAAAGTCAGGGTGTTTTCAACCCCTTCCACCTTAGCCCTAGGGTCCATGCATGCTGCGAGGCAATAAAGAGATGGAATGGTGGAAAAGTACTTCAGGTACTTGGTCTCCATCTCTACAACCATATGGCTAAGCGTCGGGTCCGCTCGATACTTCCTAAACATGCTACTAATGTTGCATATGCAATGAAGTGCAATGCAAGTGGTGGGCATATACACCGACGAACACATGTTCGTCGTGTCATAAAATATCTTCAGGAATTTCATTTATGAAATTTCTGAAGCCCAGTCAGTGTCGTCAATAATAAGTTCACCACTCTTACTATTGACGTAGTCGGATATCACGTGTTCCTATCCAACACATGATTCCAACATCAGGTACGTGTAATTCCAACGATATCTCACATCCGATTGGAATTTCTTCTTCTTAAGATTCGTGGACAAACAGAGATTACCAAACTCTTGTAGTCTGTGAGGAGTGCGAATATACTTGAGTGCATTGCGTATATTTTCCAACGCGGGGAACAGACCTTCATACCCGCTTGAACTATCAGGTTAATAACATGACACATGCATCTGACATGAAAGATCTCTCCTAATGGTGCGTCTCTAATATTCCTAACAAACATATTGATCGCTATTCCATTATTAGCAGCATTATCGAAAGTGATACTAAAAATTTTATTTTGAATTTTATATTCCCTAAATATTTTCATCATACACTCAAAAATGGCCGGGTCATCATGAGGATGAAGAATCTCAGTGAATCCTAATATTTTTTTATTGATTTTCCAGTTAGAATCTACATAATGACTCGTGAGACATGCATAAGAAGAATCATCGTGACATGTCCATATATCGGACGTCACGGACACCACTCCACTAAATGCCAAAAATTCCTTAATTATTTTTTGTTTTTTCTAACTTATATATCTTTAGTATGTCACTCCTAGATGTGGACCTAGGAATCCTACGATAGGATGGCTGAAAATAAGTCTGCATGATGCGCACTACCCTCGGATCTTCCGAAAATCTGATCGGAAGACCCATCAATGTGATGAGCCTGGCCATGCCGTCCCTACCCAACTCGCTGGAGTATACGAAGGGAGTAAACTTTGAGACTGAACTCGATCCAGTCTCAAAAAATGTAGTGCCAAGTTGGGTTTGCCTAGGATCTAAGGGTCCATGTTTTTTGGAGCATATTTCAGCATGCCTCTTGAGGTGCCCAGTCCCACAAGTACTCTTGCATGTTAAAAGTCTCATACAATATTTGCACTATGCCATTTCATGTTCCTCACCCCTAACATCTACTTGTGTTATGATTTTAAAATGTGTCCAAACTACAGAAGTCCTCCTAGTTTTTTGTTTTTTAGAACTTTGGGCTGAGACGACAGGAGAAACTAAAGTTTCAGGAGCCACTGACATTTGTGTAACACTAACATTTTCATTTTCCAAATTTAAATACGTGTTAGGTGTATTTATCATTTTTTATTTTTCGTAAGTTTTTCTAGAGAGAGAAAGTACAAAAAAAACTTAAAATATATTACCCTGTAAAAGCAATGAGGTCAGTCACGTGCAAGGTGCACCGCAGGAAGCTCTGATGTTCAAAACTCAAGTTGAGTTTCATGAAAATCCAAGCCGAAATCAAAATCATGATGCCCGAGAGAGAGATGCACGGTTTATGTAAGAGAGAGAAAGTATTGAGAGGTTTTATGTTTTTGAAAAACATAAATATTATAGGGAGGGGGGTAGAATTTATAGGCTAAAGAATATTTTTTTTAATAAAAAAAGATATTTTTTTATTAATTTTTTGTATTTTTTTACGTTTTTTAAGGGGCAGAATCACGAGGACCATTGGATTCTGCCCCGTAGCCGTTGGAGGTGAATCCAAGGGCTGAAAATCGGTTCAGTTTGAATTTTTTTTTTTTGCCGTTGGTTTTTGCTCGGATGGGTTCTATGTTCACACCACGGCACGCGTGACACACCGCCAGTGCCACGCATGCCTGCGTGAACTGGCACGGGATGGACCCGTGCCGGCGTGCCGTGCCAAGGCACGAGCCGTGCAGGGCCAGGCACGTGAATATCTTAACCCGTGCACGGTTTAAGAACATGGCAATGTCTGAATACTTTGAATCAGTATTTTTTTATTTGTCTCACATAATGTATCCTACAAAGATTCATTATTAGATTAATCGGCAAAACAAAGAACAAAACCAGAATAAAAAAAATTGAAACCTATAAAAAAATCATATCATGTTTTGCTACACAGACAAAAATCAATAATAGTTCAGAAATAATTTTCATACGAAATCATCCTCATAATTAGTAGGGAATTTTGTTCTAGCCTTTCCTGCGAGGTTTCGCAGCAGGATCTCGAAATGCTATCTATTGCGTCAATTCTGCTAACTATGACTCTATATAGGACATTTTCTGTTTCATTACATTCTTAATTTATTTCATCTTATCATTCATTTCTTTAATTTCTTTTATTTCTTCAATCAAATAAATAATCTACTCCTTCTCTTGTTTCATTTCCCACATTTCTTCCTTCAAATTAATATATTTCTCATCCTTCTGTTCTTTAATTTCATATATTTCTACCTTCAAATGAGATATCTGCTCATTCTTCTTTTTCATTTTGGTCTCCAAAAAACAATACATTGATTTGTTTCCATTGCTTGTTGTTCGACCACCTCATCCACCATTGCTGAGATAGCTGAATTAGAAGCACGACTGCTACAACAAAATGCCACTCCCTTCGAGCTAATGTCATACACTCACTACTTCTTACGACCTTTTGTGGTCTCCAAATAAATAGGCTCATAGACAATTAGTTGAAGATCCATGTAACCCTCAACTTATTAATGAGCAGCTGTTACACGTTCTTCCATTAGTTCGTGAGATAAAATAAAAAAAAATAATATTCTAGATATACATAAAATAAAATAAATATTTTGCATTCCAAACAATTTTAAAAATGTACTATAGTATTATAAAATTTTATTAATATAACAAATTCTTATAGTAATCATCTGAGACTTATTGTCAACAAACTGACTATCCACTTTCTTCACGTTTATCTTCCTGAAAATCTCATAAAAATTAGAATTTCGACCCAATTCTCTAGCATAGAATATGTTTTTATTAAGTCATAAAAAATCAAATGATCAAAAAAATTAACAAAATTAATAAATCCATGCATAGATTTGATTTATTAGACTATTAGGACAACCACTAAATATATAAATGTTTAAAAGTTTTAAATTGCACGAAATTTCAAGCGTGCTTAATGCTCAACTTTGACCCTCCCGTGTGTTGACAGATTCTTGAACCTAGTCCAACTACCTCACTTCATCTATGTTTTGCTAGCAATATCTGATTTTTTCTTCACATCTGGGTCCTCCCAATAATTAAGCTACACTGGCCAGTCATCCTCAGATATAAAAATAGGTCTTTCTTTCATATTCCTCAATTTATGGACAAAATCATAATACCATTGAGTAGCTTTGATCTCTCATAATGACTTTATCTTTCAATCAAATTTTGGTGCCAATGTGCAATGATTCTATATATAGAAAAATCACAAAAAATTTATACTAACAATAAGAACATAATTATTTACTACTTGAATAATAACCAACATCATAGTTAAGTAATTAGATAATTATTTTTCATTATTTTTGTTTTGTTATTTTTACATAAAAGTCATTAAAATAAGACTCTTTTGTCGATTCAGAAACTTTCTTCAAGGAGAATGCTTTAGTATCAGCCATTTTCTTGAAATACTTTGTAATTATAGTTGGACACTTGTGAAATAGAATAAAATTGTACAAATAAATAAATAACATTGAAAACAAGCAAATCATAACAATATAAAAAAAACCACTGACAGTAACATCAAAATTTTTTTTTCAAGTCATATTTACATATTCTTTTACCTCTCATCCACAATCTCAATTACTAACTTTGCACTGACTGCAGAGGAAGGCACAATATTTAATGATGTCATTTTTTTGTAAATGGGGGAACTATCGGCATAAAATGTAGTGTAGAAGATAGAGATAGATCAAAAGTGTGTGAAGAAAGCATAATGGTTGGTGGACTTATATATGATAAAAGTAATAGTAGAGGTCTCAATGATGGTGTTGGTGATATAAATGAAAATGGTGATTAAGATGTTGAAGTCTGGATATGGTGGGTATGAGATGGCACTAATTATGCAACATGATGTAACATAATAGATGAATTTAGTTCATTTCTCTGTCCATGTCCATCTCCACCATGGCCATGTCTTTTGGGCACCATCTACTAGACAGAATAAAAAATAGAACAAATAATAGAGATACGATGAACAAGCATGTATTTTACAATAAAACACACCGATAGATTTCAACAAATATATAAAGTCTTTGATAGTTCAATATTATAATAAAATTATAACAGTTTAATTATCATCATCACTGTCATCCTTCAATGAATTTTCTCAAATTTTGTCTGATTCCGATAGAAGTTCAAACTCATCTTTAGATAGATTTTGATCATCTTCAATTTCTATTAGGCCACAATTTGAGTCACATAAATTTTCTAGATATTCATCTACATGCATAGGTTCATTATTATTTATGTCATCTTTCTTGAATTCCAGTTCAATATCTAAGTCTGCACTTCTTTGTTGAGATGTTAGTACTTCAAAATTTGATCGAGCTTTGATTTTGCAAATTTCCCATCAATCACTATTATCATGAGATAAACTCGGATATGTATAAAAATATACTTGAGCGGCTTGAACTACCATAATAAATGGCTCATATCGATTATATATAAGTTTATGATTAACATCCACTAGCCTATAATATGAATGAATCTTTGTCCCCATATTTCATGTATATCTAAGTTTATGCATAACATCTAGTAGCTTATAATCTAAAAGAATCTTTGTGCCCATATTTCTTGTATAATCAAACCATACGCACTTTAATAATTCAATCATATTATTTTCGAGTCTAGGATACTCCAACTCAATAACTTTTTTGAGTTTACCATAATAATCAATCTCATTTGCACTAAAACCTAAGCATTTACTGCATACACCACTATTCATTGTTATTTTAGAAGAATCATGCCCAATTGTCCGAAATTTATATCCATTAACAAAATGCCCAGGATAGGTTGTCACATATCTAAACGGGCATTTACTTAGATTCTAAATGAAAATATTTGAATCTCCATTTGAAGGATCTTTTTCCTGTGACATAAATTAAAAAAAATATGTTAACAAATAAAAGATACTAATAAATTAAATAATTCAAAAATTTTAAAGTTATTAATTCTCACATAATATTTGAACCAATTCGCAAATTCAGTTTTTCTAGAATATAATCGGCATCATTGCTGGAAATTACTGGTTGCCTATATTTTAACTGCTTAATATAAATACTGCACAAATATAAAAAGAGAGAGAAGAATATATATCAATTTTTAATAATTCCTAGTAAAGATAAAATTAAATTATGATTAAACCTACAACCATTATAGGTATACATACTCAATATATGATGCAACCTCCTCACAATAAAGTAAAACGTAGCTCCGGGTTGCTTTGTATTCTTTATCTATCATACATCTTTTCATTGTTCTTCCAAATGCTCTTCCAGGGTGCTTGAAGATAGATAGTTTGTCCATAGAATCATCTTCTACCATCACATGACCTTTATCATTCCGAGGCACATTTCTATTCTTTGTTTTGACATGATACTCAAAATAATAAGAACAAAATGATGATGCTTATTCTACTAAATATGCATTACAAATTGAACCTTCAACTTGTCTGTTATTTCTAATATTCAATTTCAACTTACGAAGATACCTACAACCACAATGTTAAATTTCAATTATATTAATTTACAATATTACTTTATGTATGAAATAATAAAACATAGCAAATTATATGTATTTACCTTTGAAAAGAATACATCCACCTGTATTGCAATGGCCTTGCTATCCTTGCTTCATATGCCAAATGAACTGGTAAAAGCTTCATCGAGTCAAAAAATCTCGATGAGAATATCAATTCAAACTTACAAATAATAAGTGGAATATCATTCTCCAGCCTCACAATGTCATCTATTTTGATTGTGGTTGCAGTTAGCTATTTGAAAAATAAAGGTCTGTAAGGACCTTCTAAACACTTAGGGGAAGTAATTCATGGAAAGCAATTAGTATTAATCTCTGCATAAATACATGACAGTCAAGACTTTTTATTCCAAATTTATTAAGATTCTACATATCAACACATCTACCCATATTTGACACATATCCATCTAATGAAAAAAAGAATAGCTAAATATGTAGAATTCAAATTCCAAATTAGAAACAAAACTTAATGAAAAATATAGTAGTGATCAACTAAGAAGAAAAAGAAAATGCAGATATGATAGCACCAACACTAAAACCAATTCTAAAATCCAAATCAAAGAAGATTAGTTTCTAACAAATGCTCATATTTTTCTAACATTAACTCGAATGTCATGCCAGATGAACCAGATGATATTCATTCAGAAAAAAAGAAACTATGATTTGTTGGGAATCAGAAACTAGATTATTAGTTAATGACAGATTGTACACCGACAATCTGCATCATAGCGATATTCAAGTGAAACAGATACATCACATTAGAATCAGTTGATGAACCTGAGTTACTTTGTTTTGACACCACGTGCTCCTGTAGTCCCAGTTCACTTCTCCTCTCTTCCTCTTCACAAAGATAGATAAAAAGGTTTATGTGCTTGAATGCCTTAGCATTTTTATATTTCACGGAAACTATAAAAAGAAAGAGACAAATATATAAAAGTATACTAAAATTATAAAAATTTTAAAATATAAAAAAAAAATAGATTTTTATTTAACCATAGATGATATTATTTCATAAATAAAAAAAATAATATATTATAATAATGTATTTCATATATATATATATTATAAATTTTTATGAATCCAATTTATTTTTTATGAATATAATACGAAATAATTATATAGGCATTAAATTTCATATTATTTGATATAAAAGTATAATTTATAAAATTCTAAAAATTACTTAAAGTTAGAAGTTTAATAAAATAAGATATATTTATTATTTTAATAAAAATGAAATTTTAAAGTTAATAGAAAAGATCTTATTCAATTGCTTAATTCTTAGAAATTTTAGTAAGGACAAAATATACAATTTAAATTCAAATCAACTTAAGGTCAGCTTGTAAGTAGTTTTCAAAAGTGTTTATAGGGATAAATATTAAGTGTTTTTAGGAAAAGGAAAAAAAATTTCACTAGTAATATTTTAAATAACTCTTTTAAAAATCTAAAAAAATAATTGAAGTGTTCTTTTAATAATCACAATGACATATTTATTTTTTAAATCTTCAAAATCTTTTTGATGTAATTAAAACATCTATGTATTTATCTTTAAATATCAATTTATTGTTTTTAAATTTTATGAAATATTTGAATTTTTTTTATAATTCAAAAATTTAAAATCTTCTAGTAAATATTTTTTAAAAAATTCCTATAATCATAAAAATATTTTTTTTAAATATAAATTTTTACTTGTTTATTCATTAATTCAGATATTTGTATAATTTTATTATTTAATCATAAAATTAAATATTTTAGTTTTATATTAGTAGTAATTTTTATGTAAGTTTTTTTATTAATTAAAATATCTTTAAAATGATTATAATTATATAATTAATTATTTAATGTTTTTTAAATACAAATATTTAATTATCATAATTAAATTTTTTGAAAAAATATTTTGTATAATTTATTTAAAATTTTATAATCATAAAATAGTTTTTTAGCCTGTATTAATATAAATTCTTTATTTATAATATCCTATTTTTATAATTATATGAGAAGAATGAAACTTTCAAGGATTGCTCATCCATAGACCCTAATATACATATAATATATGAAATTACATAAAATATTAAAAAAATTAATATAAAAAAAATTAACATAAAAAAATTAATTCATTATAGATTTGCGATGAAAATTATCCCAAGCCAAAATAGCAAGAAAAAAATTCATATCTAAATACATATATTTTTTGAAAATTATCATTTAAGGAATAATCGCTAGTAAATAAATATAAAATCATTAAGAAAAATTTCAAAATATTATTTAGCGAGGGATTTATCTTTCATTAATTAGCAAGGGAAAATCCAAATTTTAAAGTTTTTGCTAAAATGCCCACCATTCTTTGTGTGAAAATTTACGATAATATTAGCTAGGAACAATTTTCAATCAAATATTTTGAAATATAATCCATCACAAATCCATTGATAATTTATAATTCGATGTAAAATCAAACATCTCTTAATATTCCCTAGCTAATGCCTAGATAATTAACTTGGGATTATTTACCTAGCTAAATATCTTAGCTAAACAAATATTTTTTTATAGTGAAATAGACATATAGATAGTTAGATAAATAGAAAGAAATATAGATAGATAGAAAGACAAATAGATAGACAAATAGATAGACAAATAGATAGATAGATAGATAGATAAACAAATACATAGATAAATTGATAGACAAATAGATACACTAAAAGATAGACTAATAGATATATAGATAGATAAATAGATAGATAGATAGTTATATAGATATATAGATATATAGACAGTATGTATATATATATATATGGATATATAGATAGACAAAAAGATAGATAGATAGATAGACAGATAGATAGACAGATAGATAGACAGATAGATAGACAGACAAATAGATAGAAAGATATATAGATAGATGGATAGATAGATAGATAGATACATAGATAGATAGAAAAATGGTAGATAGATAAATTGATAGATAGATAAACACATAGATAGATAGATCGATAAATAGATAGACAGATAGATAAACAAAAAGATGGACAAAAAGATAGAAAGATACATAGACAGATATATAGATAGATAGATTTATAGATAGATAAATAGATAAACAAATAAATAGATAGATAGATAGACAGAAAGATAGATAGACAGACAGATAGATAGATATAGACAAATAAATATACAGATAGATAAATAGAAAGATAGATAGATTGATGGATAGAAAGATAGATAGAATATAGTTAGACAAATAGATAGATGTATTTATATATATAGACAGATAAATAGATAACAAACAAATAGATATACAAATAGATAGATAGATAAATAGATTGATAGATAGAAATATGGATAGAAGATAGTTAGACAAATAGATAGACAAATAGATAGATAGATAGATAGATAGATATATATATATATATATATATATATATATATATATATATATAGATATATTGATAGAGAGACGTATAGATAGACAGACATATAGATAGACAGATAGATAAATACATCGATAGAAAGACACACAGACATATAAACAAATAGACAAATAAATAGATAGGAAAACAAAAAAAATAATAGATAAACAAACAATCAGAAAAGCATATGGTCAATCACATTGGCAGACAAATAGATTGACACATGGATAAAGAGATAGTCAAATAAATAGATAGACAGATAGATAGACAAATACATAGATAGATATATAAATAGTTATATAGATAAATTCATAAATAGATTGATATATCAATAGTTAGACAGCTTGATTCACAAATTGAAATATAAAAAGATAGTTTGATAGATAAATAGATAGACAAATAGATAAACAAATAGATAGACAAATAGATAGATAAATAAAGACATAAATAGATATATAGATATGTAGTTAGATAGATAAAAAGATAGATAGATAGATAGACAGATATATACATAGATTGATAGAAAGTTGGATAAATTGATAGATAGATAGATAAATAGATAGATTGATAGACATAATGATAGATTGATTTATATATAGTTTGATAGGTATTTTCATAGAAAGATTGAAGGATAGCCAAACATTTAAATATACAAACAGATAAACAAATATATTAATAGATAGAAGGATTGATAGACATATTGATAAATAGATAGACAGATTGATTAATTGATAGAAAAGACACTGAGGTAGGTAGACAATTAGGCAGGCAGGTAGACAAACAAATAGATAGACAAACAGATAGACAAGTTGACACATTAATAGAAATAGAGATGGATAGAAAGATAAATAGATAGATAGTTTGATAGATAGATTACCATACTGATTAATAGACTGTTAGATATATAATTAATACATACATAGATAGATAGATAGATAAATCGATAGATAGATAGACAAAAAGATAGATAGATAGATTATAAGACTGATAAATATACAATATATAAAGATATAGAAAGATAGATAGATATATAGACATATAGATAGATAGAGAGATGAGAGAAAGATAGATAAATAGATACATAGATAGATATATAGATACATAAGCCGATAGATAGATAGATAGATAGACAGATTGAAAGATTAAAAGATAGATTGATAGATAGATTGATAGATAGATTGTAGACATATTGATAGAAAATTGATAGATATATAGATAGACCAATTGATAGACTGATAGATAGATTGTAAAAAAGATTGCTAAATAGATTGATAGATAAATAGATAGATTAATTTGATAGAATGATAGATAGATATATAGATATATAGATAGATAGAAATATAGAAAGATAGATAGAAATATAGATAGATAGATAGTCATGCACACACACACACACACACACAGATTGATAGATAGATTGATAAAAAAATCAATAGATAGATTGGTAGAAAGATTGATAGATAGATTCATAGAGAGATTCATAAATTGATTGATTGATTGATTGACAAATTGAAAGACAAATAGATAGATGGATTGATAGAAAAATATATAGATAAATAGATAGATAGATAAATAAACATATACATAGATAGATAGATAGATAGATATATACATAGACAGATAGTTTGATAAATTATTAGAAAAAATAGATAGAAAAATAGATAGATAGATGGACAGATAGATAGATGAATAAATAGATAGAAAGATAGATAAATATATACATAAATAAATGAACATATTGATTGATTGATTCATAGAAAGATAGACAAATAGATAAGTATATAGACAGACAGTTAGTGAGATATATACACCCACAAACATAGATAGATAGACATAGAGATAGATAGAAAGATAGACTTATATATAGATAAAAAGATAAACTGATAGATCATTAGATATAAATATATACAGATGGATAGACAAGTAGATAAACAGATACTCTGAAAGATAGATTGATAGTCATATTGATAGACATATTGAAAGAGAAATAAATAGACATATAGATAGATAGTTTGATCGAAAGATAGATAGACAGATAGATAAACATATAAATAGATAAAAAGATATATAGATGGAATATTAGATAGATTGATAGTCATATAGATAGACATAAAGTTAGATAGATAGATAAACTGATAGATTGAATCAAGGCTGAGGAAAGTGAGAGGGAGGCAGAAAGGGCAGAGAAAGAGTGAGACATAAGCAAGGATACAAGGCTGGAAAAGTTTTTTGAATGTGAAAAAATTGTAGATATCAGAAACTGGCTATAGGAGACATCCAAGGAGGCTGAATGAGGAGTAAAGGGGCTGGAAGATAGAAGAGGAAAGAAAGCTAGAAGTAAGAGAATGGAGGGGGGAAGAGAGACAATAACAGTGGAGAAAATGGTAGAATATAACTGGGAAGAGGATGATCTTTTATCGGAGGAAGAAACAGACGCAAAAAGCTGGCCCTTAATAAGCAAAAGCATGCAAGAAACTAAGATTAAATCAAAACTAACACATGAAGATTCAAAAATAAAAAAATAGAAAATAAGGAGTAATATCCCACAAGAGAGAGAGATGGCAATGGAGGCTATTAAAAAATGAGCAAAAGCCTAGAAAAAAATACAATTATTAAGCACAATAGAACAAGCTCCACCAAGTTCAAACAAACCCCCAAGAAACACGAAAAAACATGTTAACAAGAAATATGATTTGAAGTATACGAGTAGAGCACAAGCAAACTTTACTTGAAATGTTTAATAGCTTATATTGGAACTTAAGAGGAGTGGCGAACTCTCCTACTTTAAATAGACTAAGAAAATTAATAAAAATATTTAAAATTAAGATAGTTATTCTAGCTGAACCAATGGTAAATAAAGATCAGCTAGATAAATATAGGAATGTTCTTGGTCTTGAAAAGACCTTTTCAAATGTAAATTTTAAATTATGGATTTTGTGGAAAAGATCAATGGATATTGAAATTATAGCAGAAGCTAAGCAGATTATAAGCTTTAAATTAGGAAGCCTTCAAGACCCAATCATATCTGTGGTGTATCTAAGCAATGCTAAGGAAGAAAGAAAAGCTCTATGGAAGGAGATGGAAAAAATAGCAGCATTAAATTCTCCTTGGATTATTGGAGGAGACTTCAATGTAATTAGAAATGCTAATGAAAAAAGGGGAGGAAGACCTCCTGACCAAATGGCATTAGCTCATTTTAATGAGGCAATTTCAAGAGCAAATCTAATGGAAGCAGACTTCCTAGGTTCTAACTTTACATGGTGTAACAACTAGAAGATGAGGAAAGCGATTTGGTCCAGGCTGGATCGAGTTCTACTTAACACTAAAAGGGTGGACAAGATTGGCGGGATAAAGGTTAGGCATTAAGCAAATGGAACAACAAGATTTTTGGAAAAATCAATAAAATTATTCAAGAAATGGAATAGGAAGTGGCTACCCTGGAAATGGAGTTTGATCAAAAAGACGAGAGCTCAAGTATCCAGCTGAGCAAGGCTAAAGCTGAATTAAGACTTAGAATGCATATGGAAGAAGTTTTTTGGGAGCAAAGGGCGAGAATCAAGTGGTTAATAGATGGAGACAAAAATACAAAATTCTTTATTGTAACGGCCAAAGTAAGAATACAAAAACAAAAAATAAAAGGGTTAAAAGTGTCTAATGGTAAATGGCTAGATAAAGAAGAGGATATAAAAAATGAATTAGAAGAATATTTCAAAAATTTATTATGCAAGCCATTTACTCCGAGAAAAAACACATTAATTCAAAATATTGAGAGAAAAGTCTCAAAGAATGATAATAAAATTTTAGAAGAATTCCCAACAGAAGAAGAAGTCAAAGAGGCAGTTTTTAATGCAAATAAAGATAGCGCTGTAGGTCCTGATGGATGGAACAATGGGTTTTTTCAGTGCAGCTAGAACATCATTAAAAAAGAGCTAGTCACAGCCATTGTTTGGATTTTTGCAGGCGCAGAAATTACAAAGGCATGGACTAATTCTTATATTGTTTTGGTCCCTAATAAATCTAACTCGCAGACAGGAGAAGACTACAAGCCAATTAGTTTATGTAATACAATCTACAAGATATTAGCTAAGGTGATTCAGAGTAGACTCAGTAAGATCCTCCCATCTATTATATCGATAGAACAAACTGATTTTGTTAAAGATAGATTGATGATGGAAAACATCAATCTAGCCTCAGAATTGATTAGAGAGATAGGAGCTAAGTCGAGAGGACGTAATATAATATTGAAACTAGATCTTTCTAAAGCATTTGACAGGGTGGAATGTGAAATATTATGTTATTTAATAAGAAAAATGGGTTTCTCGGAATTTTGGATAGATTTAATACATAGATGTATATCAGGCGTATGAGTTAGAATACTTATAAATGGGCAAGCAAGTAAAGAATTTAAAACCTTAAGAGGACTTAGACAAGGGGACCCTCTTTCTCCCTCCCTTTTCAATATCTATCTAGAACTCTTTATTGTAAATTTGAAAAAGGAAATTAGTGAGGGGAAAATTGTTAGATATAAGTAACCAAGAAACACACCGATGGTGTGCTGCTTGGCGTATGCAGACAATATTATAATTTTCTCAAACACTAGTAACCGATCCATAAGGCATATGATGAAATTACTAAATACAATGGAAGAAGAAACTGGACAAATGCTGAATAAGAATAAATGTTAATTTATGATAGCAGAAAAATATTTTGAAAATATAGCTCAAAAGATAAAAAATATCACCGGATTCATGCATAAAAATGGTGCGCTAATGTATCTTGGATGCCCGATCTATGAGGGAAGGCTAAAGGGGGAATACCTAGTATTCCTAGTGGAAAAATTAGGGCGAAAGATTGCAGGCTGGAAAGAAAATCTGCTAAGTATGGCAGGAAGAGTTACTCTAATCTCACGAGTATTGCAGGGGTCACTGACACATACTCTAATGTCTTTACCGCCACCGAAAACAATCATAAGAAAACTAGAAAAAAAATGTCAAACTTCCTATGGGGAAATAATGGAAGCAAAAATAAGCTGCATTGGAAAAAATGGGAAAATCTATGCTTTCCGTTAAAGGAAGCTAGCTTGGGTTTCTCAAATCTTAATGATATAGCAAAAGCTTGGGCCTGCAAGAACTGGTGGAGAGTTAAGAATAATAAAAACAATAGTCTCTAGGTGGCATATATAAAAGCTAGATACAGACTAGGTAGTAATGCCTTTAATAATACAAAAAGAGAGTCAAAAAGTTGGAAATTAATTTACAAGCAGCGAAATATGGTAGAAAATAATTCCATATTAACTAAAAGTGGATGGAAATGGTCCTTAGATGCACAAAAAATTTTACTTTAAAAAGTGTAAAAGAGCTGGTGAGAACTAAAAAAATTCCACAATTGATTTTTGAAGAAGCATGGAAAAAGGAAATTCCACAAAAAATAAACATTTTTATGTGGAAACTTCTCTCAAAAGCCATCCCAATTGATGAGCACATTCAAAAGAAATATATAAGATTAGCATCTAGATGCGAATGTTGCAACCAACAAATAGAAAGTATGGATCATCTGTTTTCAACAGGGAAGATAGCTAAAAACATATGGAATAAACTAGAAATAGAAGTTGAGTTAGAAAAAGGCTCGAATGTATTGATAGAAAGAATAAAAAAATGGAAGGAAAGTAAAACAAAGAACAAGATCATTAAATGGTTAAGGATATACATCCCTCACATTGTTGTATGGTGTCTCTGGAAAGAAAGAAATAAAAATAGATTTGACGGCATTCCATTGAATGCAGTAAATATTCTAGAGGAAATTAAAAAAGAATGTGTATTTATCTCAGCCTGTAGCCCTATTAAGATTGGAAGTGTAGGAATAGATGAAAACATGAGAGAAGCTTGGAGTCTAATTACAAGGACAAAGAAAAGACCAGAAATTAAAATTATCAGATGGAAAAAGTCCCAACGAAATGGCCTAGTATTAAATATGGATGGGAGCTTTAAAAAAGATATGGGAGCTACAGGTGGAGGGGGAGTCATAAGAAACAAGGAAGGCAAAGTGATAAGAGCATTCACAATGAATGGTTTAGCCTCCTTCGCCTTGGATGCAGAGGTTATGGCTTTGCATAATGGTTTACAAATATGTAAAGATAATAATTTTTAGAATATTCAAGTGCAGGTTGATTCGAGTTTATTAGTGGATTTGGTAATAGGAAAAATAGAACTATAGAAACTAGAAGAAGATATTCATAAAATTAAAACACTACTAATAGAACTTAAAGGGGAAATTATACATATATTTAGAGAAGCGAATGCTTTGGTAGATAAATTAGCAGAAGAGGGTATAAAGAGAGGTTTTCAAGAATTTGAAGGGAAAGATATCTCTGACAAATATAAAGGTTTAATAAGTTTAGATAAAATAGGTTTCCCATATATTAGAAATCAAAAAAAAACAAAAATTAAAACTTAGATCTAAAGGATAAAGAGGGGAAGATAATAACTTATTTTTAAAATTTGATATTTATTAAAAAAAAAGCTTACTTGAATGTTTTACAGATATAAACTCTATTACAGGGGGAGGTCATGAAACAAATGAAGATCCACCCCGGTCCAGTGGGGAAGGCAATAAAAGATAGACCAAAAAAAACATGTAAAGATTGGAATATTGGATATTTGTTTTGCATGGTTGTGTTTTTTGGTTTTGTTTTCAGACATAGGTTAAAGGCTTAAGGAGCAGTGAAGAAAGTAAAGGTAGACACTCTAATACTAATTGCATAGAATTTTAGTATATTTGTTAATAATTTTGCAGGGAATTACATAAAGAAATTTGGCTAAAAAAGGGAAAGGTTGACTTGAAGAGAGGATGAAGTTGAGTCTGTTGATTAGGTTGTTGGTGCTATCCAGCTGCTGTAAGGGAGTTAGTTGGTATAAGGGTCTGTAAGGGTTTGTAAGGGTCTAAGGTAGACACTCTTGCAGACACATATAAGGGTCTGTAAAGGTGTGAGGATGTAAGTTGGTGGGTCTGATGTAAGTTGGTGTAAGGTAGACACTCTTACACAGAAGTGTCTGTAGACACTTCTGTGTAAGGTAGACACTCTTACAAAATTATTGGAACTTCTGTAAGGGTTTTCCAGCTGCTGTTCTGGAAAACCGATGTCTGTTATATGTATATGTACTTACATGTACATGTAGATAGATATCAACTTGAAAAAGCTGTGCAAGTGCTAGAAAACTGATATCTAACGTGTGGTACTGGAAAACGGATCTCTACTGTGCAAGTACTAGAACTTCTACAATCTCCAAAACTGCTATTCTAGAAAACTCAGCTAGTGTTTTTCAGTCTACTTACATGTACATGTAGGCACTATGTGCTGGAAAAAGCTGGTAAAAGCTGTTTTCCAGCTGGTTTTGGTTTGTCTACATGTATATGTTGACAGATATCAACTTGAAATAGCTGATAGACCTCATATTTGTAAAACTAACAGATATGAGCTTGGAAAAAGCAGATATCTGTTGTGAGTATTTGGAGTATCTGTTATACAGAAGTGTCAGCAAGATTAATAAGAGTTATAAGTGTTTGTAAATAAGTGTTAAGCAATATAAGTGTCTGTAAAAGCTGGTGTGTAAAAGTGTCAATTATAAGTGTATGCAATAAGTATCGAGGAGGATAGCATGCTGGCAGAACTTCCAGAAAAAAAGGCTGCAGGGGTCACAAAACTACTGGGAAGAAATCTGAACAGAACAAGCATATGCAAGCACAAAAAGCTCAAAGAATCAAATGGACTAGAAGATTAGCAGAGCTAAATAAACAGGAATGGCAGCTAGAAAACTAGAAACACAAAGCATAAAGATTTAATGGCAGAAGTTTAATGGAAATAGAAATTTTAGCACTAAGAAACTTCATAAAGAGAAAGAAAAGTGCACTTTCATGGCACTTGATAGTTTTAATGTTACTTTAAATATTGTATGTTAAAGTTTATGAATGGATGTAAATGGGAAATGGGTAGAAATTAGCTTGTAAACAATGGTATTCCCCCTCCAAAAGAGAGGGTTATATAATTAATAAAAGAAACTTTATAAAAAAAACTAATAGATTGACATATTGATTGTCAAAAATATAGACAAAATGATAGGTAGATAGATATATAGATACATAGATAGACAAATAGATAGACAGATAGATAAACAGATAGATAGAGATAATTTTGATAGATATATATATAGATAAATAAATAGATAGAAAAATAGATAGATAGATAGATTGACAAATAATTAAACAAATAGATAGGCAAATAGATAGACAGACAGATAGACATATATTTGACAGATATATATAAAGATACATAAATAGATAGACAAATAGATAGACAGATAGATAGACAAATAGATAGACAGATAGATTGACAAATAATTAAATAAATAGATAGGCATATAGATAAATAGATAGATACATATAAAGATAGACATATATATAGATAGATAGATATCCAAATAGATATCCAAATAGATAAGACAGATAGATTGACATATAGATTGATAGACAGATAGAAAAATAGATAGATAGATAGACTGATAGATATATAGTTAGAAAGTTAATTATATAGATAGATAGATAGATATACTAATAGATAGACATTTAGAAAGTTAAATATATAGATAGAGAGATAGACAGATAGATAGATAAATAGATATAAAAATAGATAGATAGATAGATATATAGATAGATTGATTGATAGAAATTTAGATAGACAAATATATAGATATAAAGATATATAGATAGAGAGATAGTTAGATAGAAAGATAGATTGATTAATATATATATATCTATCTATTTATCTATCTATCTTCCTATATATATATATCTATCTGTCTGTCTATCTATCTATATGCCTTTCTATCTGTTTAATTGTTTATCTATCTATCTATCTGTCTATCTGTCAATTATCTATCTATCTTCCTATATATATATATCTATCTTCCTATATATATATATATCTTTCTATCTAACTTATCTCTCTATCTTCCTATATATATTTTTATATATATGTATACATAGTTACAAATATAGTATTATTCAATTATATAGAGTGTTACATAGTTATACAAATATTTATATATAGTTATACACATATAGTTAAACATAATGTTCTATGTTGTTATACATGTAATTATAAATATAGTTACATATTGTTATACATATAGTTACCCATATAGTTATACTTATATTTAAACATGTAGGTATATATATTTTTTCATATATTTTTATATATGTATACATATAGTTATCTATAGGTATAGATATAGTAAGATACATTTTTATATACTAATATATAAAAATATATATTAAATATATGTTAATTATATTTTTAAATAAAGTTATGTATAATATTTTTATAGTTATATATGTAGTCAAGACAATTATTTATAGTTATATGTTCTTATACCTATAGTATATATTGTTAAAAATAGAGTTATATATAGCTAAACATATAGTTATATATATAAATATATTCATACAAGTAGTTATAAGTAGTTATACATAATTGTATACAAAGTTATAAACAAATATATAGATTTACATATATGTATACATATATGTATACATATATGTATACATAGTTACAAATATAGTTATATTTAATTATATATAGTGTAACAAAGTTATACAAATATTTATATATAGTTATACACATATAGTTAAACATAATGTTGTATGTTGTTTAACATGTAATTATAAATATAGTTATATGTGGTTATATATATAGGTACATATAAAATTATATCTATATTTATACATGTAGCTATATATATTTTTTCATATAATTTTATATATTTATACTTATAGTTATGTATAGGTATATATATAATAAAATATATTTTTATATACTAATATATAAAAATGTATATTAAATATATGTTTTTAATTATATATTTAAATATAGTTATGTATAATGTATATTAAATATAGTTATGTATAGGTTAAAGATGTTTGTTTAGTTATATTAAATATATGTTGTTAATTATGTATAACAATTATTTAGAGTTATATGTTTTATATACCTATAGTATATATAGTTAAAAATACAGTTATATATAGTTAAACATATTGTTATATATAGATATATTAATACAAGTAGTTAAAAGTAGGTATACATAAATGTATACAAAGTTATAAACAAATATATAAATTTAAATATATGAATACATATTTAGACTTTTTCTTGAAATGATGTTTCATTTGGAAAAGCCACATTTTATGTTGGATTAGATGGTCATGAATGGTGTATCATGGAGATGAACAAGTCTAACATCTTTAACCCAATCCACCTGATGGAGAAATCATCATTATAATGTTTTACATGTTTTATGCAACTAATGTACTATTTCTATTCATTTTCGTGTATATAATGGATGAATATCATGTGTTCATGGGTTTTTTTTATGTTTCATTCAACTTTAATTTTTAATAAATGATAAATATAGGATATGAATAATTATTTTTCTTGCTCTCATATTTCATAACACTTTCCTAAGCAAATCTTCCATGGAATAAGTTTACACCTTTGATAATTCTCCTATTTTTTTTAGGTTTTACCCTTAGGCTCTTTTATGGTTTGAACAACAAGCTTAACAATGACTTATCTTAACAAACTTTTAACTATTTCTCTATCTAAGAAAAATTCTATTTTTTTAATTTTCTTTAAGTTCTAGTGGTCTGGGTCTTTGATATCATGTTAGAAAGTAAAAATGAAATAATGGGACTTTATTAACCATTATGCGTGAATATATATAACCTATGAGATTGGAGCACCCTGAACACTATAAGTAGCTCATTGATTGAACTATATACAAACTAGAAACATATCTCAACAAAAAAACATAATCATATATTATTTTTTTATCCATGATAACTGCTAGGTTAACACACAATGCTAAAATATCTTCTTTATTCTTTCAAAAAATTGTAGCTACTGATTGTCGTTTGGACCAGTTCTTCATCTTTATAGATGACTTTATTTTTAAGAATACATCATAGAAAATTAGTGCAATTCATTCAATATTTTCAAGAGGGAGGCAGTATTCTTGTTTATGAGTTCATGCACAATGAAACATTGAATGACCATATTTATGGTAACTCAAAACTTATATAAAGTAAAATGATAGCTACTGAGGCCGTCATTAATGCATGTAACATTGATAGGCCAATTCACCAATGGAGAAAGTATCAATTGGATCAAGTGGCTCGAGATTACAGAAGATGTGGCAAAAGCTGTTTTAAAAAGTTCTTATCAGAGTTTGATTTATTTTGCAAGCATATGCTATAAGTAGGTGCATGGTCTAGTGGACAGCGATGCCATGAGATATGGTCCCGTAGATGCTTTGCCATGGTGCAGTGAACCTGGAAGTGCACATTGTGTGTGTGTGGTGTAGTGAACCTGCATGTGTGCTTGATGTATAGGACGTATGTCGTGTGAATATTTGATACATCCTTGGTGTAGTGTGTGAAAACTGTAGCTTGTGCTCATTGGGGTTTTTTATATGTATCAAAGAAAGTGTTTTTTATGTAGAATCATGTGAGTAAAAACTATATAGTTGTTATGAAAGTGGCCACTACTTTTGGGGTTCCATAACTATTTGACTACGACAATAAATGTTGAGAGTTAAGTGTGTAATGAAAAATATAATATTTATTTTATTTATATCTAGCATAGATTTTTTATTTTTTATTTTATCACAGAAACTCATTGAGAAATGTATGACAACTGCTTCTAAGCCAGTTGAAGTTTTATGGATCTTGAGATAACTTTTTGAAGGAAGAAAAGTAGGAAATGAAAGAAGTGAATGATGAGATGAAAGAAATGAAGAATGCAATGCAATAGTAGATGACCTATATAGAGTCACAACTAGCAGCCTTGACGTGACAGATAAAACACCAAGTTCCAGAAGAGTACCCGCACAAGAGAGCCTCGCACAAATGTACCAGTTAATGATGAGAATGATAATTTAGTTTTAAAAGATTATAAACCTATGTTATGATTTTATTTTAAATATGTAACTATTGCATCAGAATAATTTATTAACTGATTTTACTTTTTGTTAAATATAAATAACAATTTATAGGATATGTTTTTTTCAATTTAATATAAAAGTTAAATTAATGTAATCAAAAAAATTTTGTAAAAAAATAAAATTGTGAAAATAGTTTTGGAATGAAAATAGATAGGGATTTTTACGTTGTTAATTTAGCTAGCGAATTTTATATATATATTCATTCAAAAAATATTAATTACTACTCTTAATTATGATCGAAATTAGCAAGGAAATAAATATAATTAGTAGAGAATTTTTGTCGTTCAAAAGTTTGCTAGAAAATTTTTTTATTGGTAAAATTTTGTGAAAAGCACTTTAGCTTGGGATAATTTGCATTGTAAATCTATTGTTAATCTATTTAAGTGATGGGATAAGCCCGATAAGCTAGGGAAATTTCCCTTGCTAGTTGAGAATTTTTTATAGTGTTTATTTATTTGCCTATCTGTCAATCTGTCTATTTATCTACGAATGTATCATTCTATCTATCTATCAATTATCCAACTATCTATCTATATAATTATCTATCTGTCAGTCTATATATTTATATACCTATTTATCTATCTATCTATCTATTTGTCTATCATTGTATCTATCAATCTATCTATATGAGTGTTTATCAAATTGTCTGTCTCTCTATATGTCGATCAAATTATCTGACTATTTGTATATCTCTCTATATGTCTATTTATCTATCTATCAGTCTATTTACCTAACTACTGATCTATTAATCTCTCTATATGTCTAAATGTTTATTTGATATCTATCTATCATTATATCATTCTATATATCTATTAATCTAACTATCTACGTGCCTATATATCTATCTTTCTATTTGCTTTTCTATCTATCTATATATCGATCTATGTATATATCTATCTACTTGTCTACATGTCTACCAGTCTACTATTCTACAAGTCAACCTATCTATCTATCTATCTATTTGTCTATTTATCTATTTTTTGTCTATATATATATGTCTATTTATCTATCTATCAATTAATATATATATATATTTTCTATCGATCTAACTATTTATCTATCTTTCTATCTATTTATCTATTTATTTATCTATCTATCTAACAATCACCCTATTTGTTTATTAGTATATTTTTCTATCTATCTATCAGCCTATCTATGTGTCTATCTATCTGTATATATCATTAAATATCTATTTTTCTATCTATATATCTGTCTATCTATCTATCTATATGTCTATATGACTATGTCTATTTATTTATCTATCTATCTTTATGTCTATCTATCTATTTGTCTAATCTATCTATATATTTATCAGTCTATCTGTCTATCTATATATCTGTCAATCAATCAATCTATCTATCTATCTATTTATAAATCTATGTGTTTGTCTATCTAGCTGTCTATCTATACGTCTATATTTCTCACTATCTATCAATAAATCTATCAGTTAGTAGGTATGACTATCTACCTATTTATTTGTCTATCTACCTATCTTTCAAATTCTCGATCTTTATGTTAAGATGCCAAGCATGTCGTGCTCCAATGCTCTCTACTAGAAGATCAATATCGTCTATGGCAGCGCGGATTATGGCAAGTTGATGGCTTCCCCATGCGTATACTGAAGTGGACAAAGAAGTTTACTCCTCTTGAAGAGCCGCCTATAGCTCCGGTATGGTTTACATTGCCTTATTTGCCACTTCAACTCTTCTCTGAATCATCTCTCTATGCAATTTCATTGTGCTTGGGTAAGCCCATGTTAAGAGATGAAGCCACAAGAACCATGTCTAGGCCGAATAAAGCACGTGTATGTGTCGAGCTAAACCTCTTAACTAAACCGCCTGATAAAGTATGGATAGGTAGTGGGGAAGGGGAACAGGCCGAGGGGTATTGGCAAACTGTCGTCACCGAAAACTTCCCTTCCTACTGTACAAAGTGTAAGAGGCTCGGGCATGATATTTTATCGTGCAAGGTGGGGAAAGAAGACGGGCAGCAGCATGAGGGAGGAGGTAGTAAGGAGATGCAATGGGTAAGGAAAGAGGAGGCTTCGGTTCTAAATATCCAGCCGAAGGGAGATCTGAATAATGGAATAATTTCAAGCATCCCTCCAGATTATCCAAACATTACCCAGGATGAAGGAACCTCGAAAGAGCCGAACGTGGGGATAGAGAATGATGTTAGCTTAAATAAAGGATGGGAGGAGGTAAAACACAAGAGAAAATATAAAAAAAAAGCATCTAAAACAAGAATTGTATTGAAAGAAAGTCTTGATGATGATGCGTGGATAGACGAGGATCTTCTGGATTTTCCTGAAGAAGATTCGGCAATTTTCAGTTGCCCTTCAATTCATAAGAGTGAAGAATCTCAAGAAGAGCCTGATGCGAAAGCAAAGGATGATATATATATTTATAATGAAGATTGGGGGAATCTTTCGAGAACCCAATCCATGGAGGCCCTAAAGCAAATGGCCATGGTGCTTAGAAAGCAGGTAAAATACAAGGAGATTAGGTATGAAATTCCTCACACTCCTAAAACAGTAAGAAACACAAAAAAATATGCTAATAGCTCTTATGAATCTAAGCGCACAACTCGAGCTCAAGCTAAATTAGTTTTTAATGGATAGATTCCTATATTGGAATGTTAGGGGGATAACTAATAGCACCACGATAAATAGGTTAAGACTTTTAATTAAAGAACACAAAATCTCACTACTGATTATTGTAGAACCAATGGTTCTGCAAGATCAACTAAATAAATATAGAGAAATTTTAGGATTTAATAAGGCGTATGCTAATCTAAATAGTAAACTATGGATTTTATGGCACAGTAAATTGAAAATTGAAATAATAAAAGATACTGAACAAATAGTACATTTCAAATTAGATAAGAAAACAAATCAAATAATCTCAGCAGTTTATGCAAAAAATGACAAACAATCTAGGTTGGCCTTATGGGAAGAAATGAAGGATATAGCAAGTAGAAATTTACCTTGGTTTATAGGAGGCGACTTTAACATAATTAGAAGCCCTCAAGAAAAGAAGGGAGGCAAACCGCCGGATAAGGTAGCCATGAAACAATTTAACGATAGAATAGCCATTACGAATCTAATGGAAATTGATTTCACCGGCTCAAGATATACCTGGTGCAACAATTGGAAAAAAAGAGGAGTTATCTGGGCCTGACTGGATAGGATTATGTGTAACATAAAGTGGGTCACCTCACAAGGGATTACGGGGCTTAGACACCTAAATAGAACTTGCTCTGACCATAGCCCCCTGCTTATCACGATTCAAAGTAACCAGGGTAATACATCTAATTTTAAATTTCAAAATATGTGGGTAAAGCATGCGAGCTTTGCAGGACTCGTCAGAGAGTCCTGGAAAGAACCAGCAGAGGGTAAACCAATGCAAGTTCTATCAATTAAACTTCTGAGGCTAAAAGCTTGTTTAAAAACATGGAATAAAGAGGTTTTTGGAAAATTAAATCATGAGCTAAAAAACATAGAGGAAAAAGTAGCCAAGCTGGATGACGATTTTGACTCCACGAATAACTATGAAACTCGGATAGAATTAAGCAAGGCTAAAGGAGAATTGAGATTGAAATTACACATGGAAGAAATTTATTGGAAACAACGAGCAAAAATAAAATGGTTAAAGGATGGGGATCGCAATACCAAATTTTTTTATAATATGTCTGAAATAAAATCTCAAAAAAATAAAATTAAAGGTCTAATAAATAAAGAAGAGAAATGGGTAGAAGTGGAAAAGGAAATAGGTGCTCTCTTTAAAAATTTCATTTAAAAATCAACTATGTAATCAGTCAAGTAGGACAGATAATTCTCTAATGCAAGAGATTAGGATGACCATTATGGAAGCTCAAAACCAATTAATGGAATCGATCCCAGAAGAACCAGAAGTCAAAGAAGCTGTCTTTAGCCTGGATAAAGATAGTGCTGCAGGACCTGATGGCTGGAACAACTATTTTTATCAGGTAAACTGGAACACGATTAAAACTGAGCTAGTCCCTGCAATTGCAAGTTTTTTGTAGGGGCGGAAATCCCAAGATCATGGGCAAAATCTTATATAATACTAATTCCTAAAAAAGAATCACCACAGAAATGTGAGGATTATAGACCAATAAGTTTATGTAATGCTATGTATAAAATATTGGCCAAAATATTACAAAACAGGCTAAGCTTAATTTTACCTACTATAATATCTCAGGAATAAACTGGATTTGTTAAAAACAGATTAATGATTGATAATATAAAACTTGCATCAGAAATGATGAAAGAAATAGGTGGTAAAGCTAGAGGAAAAAACTTAGTGGTCAAACTAGATCTATCGAAAGCCTTCGATAAAGTGGAATGGGATACCCTTTGCTTTGTGTTAAGAAGTTTCGGCTTCTCTGAGCTGACCATAGATTTAATTTATAGATGTATTTCAAGCACCTGGGTAAGAGTCCTGGTAAATGGTAAGTTAAGTGAGGAATTTAATCCAAATAAAAGTTTAAGGCAAGGGGATCCGTTATCCCCCCTTCTTTTTGATATATATATAGAACTATTAATACGAAACTTGAACAAGAAAATATCCGAAGGTAAAATAATGTCATTCAGACAACCATGGAATACACCCAGAATAGGTTGTTTAGCATACGCAGATGACTTTATAATATTTACTAATGCTAGCACAAAGTCTTTAATGAATCTTATGGATCTTCTGCAAATATTTGAAAAAGAAACAGGACAAATAGTTAATAAAAGTAAATGTTAGTTTATGCTTGCAAAAAATGCAAAACCAAAGTTAGTAGATAAAATAAAAAATATCACAGGTTTCGCGGAAATTAAAGGGGCATTAATGTATCTAGGTTGTCCGATATATGAGGGGAGGTTGAAGGAAGAATATCTAACCTACCTTCAAGACAAATTAAGAAAGAAAATAGCAAGATGGAAAGAAGAGCTCCTTGGATTTGGGGGGAGAATTACGTTGCTTTCACATGTATTACAAAGCACATTCACACACATTTTATCAGTGATACATCCCGCAAAAAAAATTATTAAAAAACTCGAATTAGAAATGGCAAACTTCTTATGGGGTAAAAAACAAGGCAGAAATAAACTACACTGGAAGGACTGGAAAAGTATCTGTTATCCGAAAGAGGAAGCAGGCTTAGGTCTTATGAGCCTTCAGGACTCGGCAGCTGCCTGGGACTGTAAAAGCTGGTGGAGTCTTAAAGAAAGTGATAATCTATGGGCTAAATATATGCGGGTAAAATATTTAGATAATAAAAATAAGACTTCTAAGAAAGCTTCGAATAGATGGAAGTCAATGGAAAAACAAAAAGAGATAGTAGACTCACACTCTATACTAAAAAAGAGTGGCTGGAAATTGACGTTAACACCACAAGGAAACTTTTCTCTCAAATCGGCAAAAGATTTGGTTAGGAAAAAAAACCGGTACAAACTCTATTTAAATGGGTATGGCAAGAAAATGTCCCGCAAAAAATGCGCTCCTTCACATGGAAGGCATTATTGAACGCCATACCGGTAGATAGAAATGTACAAAAGAAAGGGATAAACATGGCTTCAAGATGCGAATGCTGTTCTCAAGCGGTTGAAATAACTGATCACTTGCTCTCGAATGGCCCCATTGCAGCAGAAATATGGAGAGAGATGGAAGGGAAAAAAGAATATATAAAATAGAAGATGGATTAATAGATAAAGTTAAAAAATGGGAAAAAATAAACATGAAAAGCCCCGCCAGGAAATGGCTTAGTCAGAAACTGCCGTATCTAATTATCTGGTGCATTTGGAAATCTAGAAACAAAAGTAAATATGAAAATATAAGGATGAACTTAACAGAAATTATAAAAGATATTAAAAAGGAAATATATAATATAACAATAATAATACCGATAGTAATACAGGATTTGGAACAAGAAAAGAAGCTTGAGAATGAATGGGATCTCACATACAAAGTGATAAAACAGCAATGGGCTAAATGTATACAGTGGAATGCTCCGCCGGTTGGTAAACTTTCACTTAATACGGATGGTAGTTTTAGCAGGGACACTGGAATAGCAGGAGGAGGTGGGGTAATAAGAGATCATACAGGGACAGTACAGAGAGCATTTACCAGAGCTAGTAGGGCATCCTCGGCGTTAGAATCTGAAATTAGAGCATTAAAATCAGGGTTAGAGATATGTAAGCAGCTAAATTTTAAAAACATTGTAGTTCAGGTAGACTCAAAATTACTAGTTGATACGGTAATAAATAAGAAAATATTATGAAGGTATGAAGAGGATCTAGAAGTTATTCTTAATCTTATGGAAGAACTGAAGGCCTCAATAATACATATATATAGAGAAGCCAATAATCTAGCGGATTGTCTATCTAAAATAGGCACCACCAGAGGAAATATAGATTATAATGAGAAATTCATGCCAAATAAACTAAAGGGAATAGCATGTCTAGATAAAAGGGGTTTTCCTTATATAAGAACAAATAAACAAACCATGAAGATATGACAGATGGAGCTAAATGGATATATATGAAGGAGATCCCATTGTAGTATATATTAATTCTGCATTTTGGCAGAAGGGTACATAGCTATACTGAATGGTTGTTAAAATAATATGTATGTAATTTTGAATTTCTGCATATCCAAAACATCTGCTAATTCCACATTTTGGCAGAAGTCGATAATCTCTGCAGAAAGGTTGTTTTTGATTTTCTTTACAGGACAATATATATTCTGTCCTTTCCTTGTAGTATGTTAAAGGGGAGTAATCGTTAAAATTCACTTATGTTGTATTAGTTTAATCAAGAATAAGGGTAGTAGGGTGTAAAGTTCTAGTAGGCACGGTTGTTGTTTCTTTGGTTTCTCTTTGGTTTTGTTCTAGGATCAACAGTGAATACATGATGAAGGAAGAAGGCTGGAATCTCGTGAAGATTTGAGCCAGACGCACAGGGGAAAGGAGGGATAGTTGCTGTCTGTTACTGCCCCCTGTTGCTGTCAGGAGTACTCCCGCTGCTGAGACAAATATAACCACTAGAGTGGAAAGACTCCATGCTGTTCAATGTCTTATAATAAGGAAGTCCCTGGTCCTGAAGGGGATTAACAGAAATTGAGGTGAATAATTAAAAAGGGAAAAATGGTAAGAAGCCTAAGTTTTCAGTGTGCTGTTTGCACTGTTTTGCTTATCTATTTTATAGGTACAGAAACTGGACTTCAATTCTAATCGGGCTGAGTGCATTATCAAGTTGGTCATACAACACAGGCTCTAATCTGCTCTTCTTACTGCCTATTGTAACTTTGTTCTTGCTATTTTAGTTGATTCTAGAAGTCTGTAACTTAGGCTTGGTGTTTTGTTTTTGAAATTCTGGAAGTCTGTAGGAATTAGAAGAGTCCTAGATAGTTAGTCAATGTATGCGTCACTTCAAATGGGAGATCAGCAAAATGAAGATAGCTGGAATTGTTCTTAAAGCACATCAAGAGGAAGTAGGATACAAAGAATAAGAGATATTCTCTTCGTGGTATCGGGCAAAAGGAAGGTAAGTAATGGACCCTTTATTTGAAAAAATTTGATACTTTTGTTTCATGTAGGATATATCACAAGTTGGATCGTTTAAAGAAATGAAAATGGGACTAGATATACTCAAATGCTAAAGAATGAGCATGGACAAGTGATTTGAAATTTAGTGGCTGGATTGTCGAATTTGGAAGAGGAAGCAGTGAGGGAGCATGCTGGCCGGAGCTGATAGAGTTACACACTTCACAAAGATTTAAGGTTTCAAAGATAGCACAGGAAAGATATATACAAAGTTCAATAGAGGAAGCAAATTTCATAGCAAGTTCTATCAAGAATTCCGAGATGTCTTATAAAGTTAGGAAAGATTATGAGTTAATTAAAATTATGGATTGTTACATTTCTCTAACTTTAGGAATCAGGTGTAAAAGGGAAATGGGTAGATGTAGCTTGTACGAATTGTATTCCTCCGCCAAAAGAGATGGTTCTAATTAATAAACAAAACCTTTAAAAAAAAAATTCTCGATCTTTAAATCTACAAATCTATTCATATGACTATTTGTCAATTTGTCAATCTATCTATCTATCGATCTATCGAACTATCTATCTATTTATCTATCTATTAGTCAAATGATTTGTCTATCTATTTATGGTTATATCTTTCTATCTCTCTATCTTTCTATCTATCTTTATATCTATCTAAATATCTACCTATCTATCTAAATATCTACCTATCTATCTATTAATTTGTCTATTTGTATATTCGCCAATCTAATTGACTATCGATCAATCTATATGTCTATCTATGTGTATATCAATCGATTTGTATATTTGTCTATCTATCTAATTTCTATCTATCAATCTATCAATCTAACTATATATCTTTATATATATCAATCTGTCTATAGGGTTATCAATGATCCTGTCTATAATTTTATCTATCAATTAATCTACTTACCTCTCTATATATCTTTGTATCTATCTATCTTTCTTTCTTTCTATGTGTATATCTATGTATCTATCTATTTGTTTATCTTTCTATCTGTCTATCAGTTTATCTATCTATCTATCTGTCTCTATATTTATGTATATAAGTCTATCTATCTATCTATCTATATGTATATCTATCTATCTATCTATAATATCTATCTTTCTATTTATATGTATATATGACTAGCTATCTATATGTCTATCTCTATTTCTATCTATCAGTCTATCTATTTATATATCTATCTAACTATCTATTTTTCTATCATACTATCTATTTGTCTACCTATCTAACTTGTTTAACTTTCTACATGTCTTTCTATCTATATGCCAATTATCTATCTGTAAATTTTTAAATCTATCTATCTATCTCTCTGCCAATCTAAATATTTGTCTATCTGTCTATCTCTTTATCTATCTATCTGTCTGTGATTCTATCTTTTATCTATCTATCTGTATATCTAACTATCTGTCTATCGATATATTTGTCTATCTGTCTATTTTTTATTAGTCTATATGACTATCTATCTGTCTCTCAGTCTATCAGGCTATCTATGTATTTGTTTATCTAACTATCTGTCTATCTATATATCTATCAATATATATCTCTCTATTTATCTATCTGATATTTTCCAACCAATCAACCTAACTATCTATCTCTTTATTTGTCTATCTCTCTAGCTATCTAGTTGTCTACGTGTCTATCTTTCAATCTTTCTATCTATATTTTATCTTTTTATCTATCTATCTATCTATCTATCTATCTATCTTTCTATCTATCTACTATCTACTATCTACTATCATCTATTTGTCTATCTATCTTTTTTTCTATATCATTTTCTATCAATCTATATATCTATCAATCTACCAATATGTCTATTTGTTAATCTATCAATCTATCTATATATCTCTCTATCTATATATCTCTCTATCAATCTCTCAATCTGTCTATCTATCTATATATCTATCTATCTATCTATCTATCATATGACTATCTATGTTTATTTCTATCTACGAAACTATCTATCTAATTATATTTCAATCGGTCTATCTATCTATCTGTATGTCTATCAATCTATTTGTATATATATATATATATATATATATATATATATATATATATATATATCAATCTGACTATTTGTGTATCTAACTATCTGTATGTCTATCAATCTGACTATATATATATATATATATATATATATATATATATATATATATATATATATATATATATATCAATCTGACTATTTTTGTATCTATCTGTATGTCTATCAATCTAATTATATTTCAATCGTTCAGTCTATTTGGCTACCTATCTAACTATCTATCTGACTATTTGTGTATCTGACTATCTGTCTATCTATCTATCTATCGATCTATCAATCAATCTATATGTTTAGTTTGTATCTATCTCTCTATCTGTCTATTTGTCAATATGTCAATATGTCTATATGCCTATATGTATATCTGTCTATATATCATTTTGTCTATATGTATATCTTTATATTTTTCTATCTATCTATTTGTCTATCTATCAATCTAACAATCTATAAATTTATTTATTTATGCATCTCTCTATATGTATATATAACTATAAATTTTCTATCTGTCTATCAATCTATTTGTAAATCTGAATATCTATCTATCTATCAGTCTATCTATAGGTCTATCTAACTATCTTTCTATCCTTCTATCAATCAAACTATATGTCTATCTATTTATAATTGTATCATTCTATCTATCTATCTTTCTATGAATATATATATATATATATATATATATCTATCTATCTATCTATCTTTCTATCTTTATTTATGTCTATCTATCTACCTATTTATATGTTTATGTATCTATCAATTCATTTATCTTTTTATTTTCTATCTATCAATCTTATTATCTATCAATTTGTCTCATTATTTATCGATCTATCTATTTATCTATCTGTCTATCTATCTATATTTCTATCAGTGTATCTATCTATTTGTTTTTCTTTCTATCTGTCTATAATTATTTCCGTCTATCTATCTATATATTCAACTTACCTATCAATCTATCTATCTTTCTATGTATCTTTCTATATATTTGATTATCTATTTGTCTGTCTATCTATCTATATATTTATCTGTCTATCTATTTATACGTCTATCTTTCTATCAGTCTTTGTGTCTATGTGTCTATTAGTCTACTTGTTTATCAGCATATCTATCTATCTATCTATATATCAATTATCTATCAAACCTTATTTGAACTATTTTCTATGTATTTTTATTTTTATCTATCTGTCTATCTATATATCTATTTATCATTCTTTTTATCTATCTATCTGTCTATATATGTATATGTATATCTATCTATCTATATATATGTCGTTCTATCTATTTGGCTATCTATCTATCTATATTTATGTCTATCTATCAATCTCTCAATCAATCAATCAATATATCTTTCTTCCTTTCTCTCTTTGTATCTTTTTTTTTTATCTATCTATCTAGCTATCTATCTATGTATTTCTCTATCTATGAATCTATCTAATGATCTAGTTATCTATTTGTCTATCAATCTGTCTACCTATTTATCTATCTATCTATCTATGAAGTTATTTATCTTTCTATCTGTCAATCATTCATTCTACCAATCTCTCTATCTATCTATCAGTATGTTTATTTTTCTATTTGTCTAAATGTCTATATTTCTATCTATCTATATGTCAAAATGTTTAATTCATATCTCTCTATCATTCTATCATTCTATCTACTTATCTATCTATTTTTTTCTATTAATATACTTGCAAATCTCATTATCTATCTATCTAGTTATTTGTCTATCAATCTATCTGTATGTCTATCTGTTTATATGTCTATAAGTCTAATTATTTATCTATCCATATGCCTATCTATATATTTATCTATTTCTCTATTTGTTTATCTTTAAATCTATCTATCTATTTATCTATCTATCTATCTATTGATCTATATATATGTCTATATATTTTTCTGTCAATCTGTCTACCTTTCTACCTATCTACTTGTCTATTTATTTATAAGTCTATCTGTCTAACTATCTATCTATCTATATTTCTACCTATCTATTTATCTTTCTTTCTATCCCTCTATCTATTTATCATTCTATCTATCTATCTTTCAATTTGTTAATCTCTCAATCTATTTTAGTGTCTTTTTATCAATCTGTCTAAATCTTTATGTCTATATCTATCTATTTGTCTATCTATCTATCTTTATATCTTTCTATCTATATATTTTCTTATCTGTTTATCTATCTATTTGTCTATCTATATATCTTTCAATTTATTTACTGTATATCTATCAATCTGTATATCTCTATATTCGTCTATTTATCTATCTATATGTCTATCTATATTTGTCTTTTAGTCCAAATGTTTATCTTCAAATCTACCTATATGTCTATCTATCTATCTTTGTATGGATTTATTTCTTTGTCTATTTATGTATCTACCTATCTGTCAACCTATTTACATATCTAACTGTCTATCTATTTATCTATCTATCTTTATATTTATCTATCTGTCTATCTGTCAATCTTTCAATATGCCAATCTATCTTTCATTCTATCTTTCTTTCTATCTTTCTAATTATCTAATTCTCTATCTTTCTATCTGTCTATCTGTTTATCTATCTATCTATCTATTATCTGTCTATAAATCTAACTGTCTATCTTTCTATTTGTCTATCTCTTTATCTTTCAATCTATCTATCTGCCATTATATCAATCATTCTTTCTATCAATCTATCAATCTATCAAAATGTATATATGTCTATATGTCTATCTGTCTATCTACCTATATGTATATCTTTTATTTCTATCTATCTCTGTATCTGTCTTTCTATATATATGTATATCTTTCTTTTTGTCACTCTATCTAACTAACTAACTATCTATCTATTTTTCTTACTTATTATCTAACTAACTAACTATCTATCTATCTATATGTCTAAATGACGTTTTGACTATATGTCTGTCTATCTATTTATATATATGTCTATCTGCTTATGTTTCTATCTATCTATCTATCTGCATATCTATCTATCTATCTGTCTGTCTGTTTAACTGTCTATGTATATATCTATCTATCTATCTATCATTCTATCTATCTGTCTATGTGTCTATCTGTTTATATCTATCTTTCTATCTATCAATGTTACTCTATGTCTATCTATCTAATTTTATATCTATATATCTATGTATCTATCTACCTATCTATTTATCTATCTATAATATTTGTCTATCTTTCTATCTGTCTGTCTATCTGTTTATTTGTCTATCTGTTTATTTATCAATCAATTAATCAAAAAATCAACCAATCTAATGAACTATCGATATATCTATCTATATATCTATTTATCTATCTAATGATCTATTTATCTAACTATCAATCTATCTGACATTATATCTAAATTTCTACCTATCTACCAATATACCTATCTATCTATCTATCAATATATATGCATATCTATCTATCTATCTATCTACTCAACTATTTGTCTATATGTCTATCTATCTATCTTTCTATCTATCTATCAAACTATCTCTCTATCTAATTCTCTATCTATCTAATTCTTAATATATCTATATGCCTATTTATATATCTGTCTGTCTATTTATCTATTATTCTAACTATCTATCAATTTATCTATTTTTCTATTCATATGTCAGCCAATTTATCTATTTATCTATCAATCAATTTGTCAATCTTTCTATATATCAATCTATCTATTTGACTATCTATTAATCTATCTATCTATCATTACTTTTATCTATCTATTGATCTATATGACTATCTATCAATCTATCTATCTTTCTATTTATTTATCTATTTATCTATCTATCTATCCATATTTTAATTTTCCCTATGTATATATCTTTATCTATCTATATACTATCTATTTATCTATATCTACTTGCCTATGAATCAATCAATTAATCAATTTATCTATCTATTTGTCTATCTGATGATCTATTTATCTATCTATTAATGTATCAATCTATATATTTATTAGTCTATATGACTATATATTTATCTATCTAACTAACTATCTATTTGTCTATCAGTCTATCTATCTATCTATCTATCTATCTTTATATCTACCTATCTATCTATATGTCTATTAGTCTTTCTATCTATCTGTCTTTTTATCAATTTTTCTATCTATTTATCTATCTATTTGACTATCAATCTTTCTGTCTATCAATCTATCTATTTATCTGCCTATCTGTATATCTATACATCTATTAATTTTTTATCTTTCTGTATATTTTCATATCTACCATTCTATGTATCTATCTATCTATGTATCTTTCTATATAAGTAATTATCTATATGTCTATCAATCTATATGTCTATTTGTCTATCTATATTTATGTGTATATGTTGATCTATCTATTAGTTTATTAGTCTAATAGTCTACTTGTCTATCTATCTTCCTTTCTATCTATCTATCTATCTATCTTTATTTCTATCTATCTATCTATCTATCTTTCTATCTGTCTATTTGTCTATTTCTCAATCTGTCAATCTGTCAATCTGTCAGTCTATCAATCTGTCTCTCTATCTATCTATCTAACTATTGATATATCTATTATCTATCTTACTATTTATCTATTTATATACTTGTCTATCTATCTAGTTGTCTATCTTTCTATCTGTCCATCTATCTATCTCTCTATCTATTTTTCTGTCTATCTGTTATCTATCTATCTATATATCTATCTACCTACATATCTACCTATCTATCCACGTATCTATCTACCTATCTATCTATCTATCTATCTATCTATTTGTCTAACTATCAATCGATTTATTAGTCTGTCTATCTATCAATTTGACTATCTTTTATTTGTCAATCTATATATCTTACTATCTAAAAACCTGTCTATATATCTATATGTTTATATATCTTTCTATCTATCTGTATAACTTTCTTTTAGTCTATTGTTTATCTATATATCTTCCTATCTGTCTATCTGTCTATATGTTTATCTATCTATCTTTCCATCATTCTATCATTCTATATATATATATATATATATATATCTATTTATCTATCTGTCTGTCTATTTATCTTTCTATCTATCTGATCAAATGTCAATCTGTCTTTCAGTTTATCTTTTTATATGTCTATCTTTCTATCTATCAAACTATCTATCAAACTATCTCTCAAACTGAATAACTATCTATCTATCTACATATCTATTTATCTGTCTATATATTTATCTATCTATTTGTTTATATGTCTATTTTATTATCTATCTATCATTCTATCTAAATATCTATTTATTTTTCTATTTGCCTATTTGTCTATCTATCTAAATATCTATCTATAATATCTATCTATTTATCTATTTGTCTATCTATCAACCTATCTATCTATCGATCAAACAACCAAATTATCTATCTATCTATATATCTAATTATTTATTTATCTATCTATATATTTATATATATCTATATATTTATTTATCTAACTATCAATCAATTTATCTATCTTTTTTATCTATCATCTATCTATCTACTATCTATCAATCTCTCTTTTTATTTATCTATTTATCTATTTGCTTATTTGTCTATTTATCTATATATCTCTCTTTCTTTCTATTTATCTATATATCTCTCTTTCTTTCTATTTAACTATATATCTATCTATCTATTTTTCTATCTATGTATTTCTTTATATATCTATCTGTCTATCATTGTATCCGTCTATCTATTTATTTATCAATCTATCTACTTTCCTATCTATCTATCTATGTATATTTATATCTTCCTAAAATCTATATATCTATTTATCTAACTATCTATATATTTGTATACCTATCTTTCTATCCATATATCTACTTATCTATCTATATATAAATAAATCTATCTATGTATCTATCTAATTATATATCAATCTGTCTACATATCTATCTATCTATATATCTATCTTTTTGTCTATCTTTATATCTATCTATTTATCTATGTCTCTCTATTTCTCTATCTATATTTTTATTCTCTATTAGTCTATCTATCTGTCTATCTGTCTATATTTCTATCTATTTATGTTTATCTATAAATATGTCTATCTATCTAATTGTATATCTATCTATATTTCTATCTATCTATCTTTTTTATTTATTTGACTATCTATTTTTTCACTCTATCTAATTGTATATCTATCTATTTGTATATATGTCTATTTGTATATCTGCCTATTTGTAAGATTTTTCTATCTGTCTATCTATCTATTTGTAATATATGTTTATCTATCTCGATATCTATCTCTTTGTCTATTAATCTATCAATTAATCTATAAATAAATCTATAAATCAATCAACAAAGCTAACTATCAATCTGTCTATCTATATATCTTTCTAATTATCATTTTATATATTTAGTTATTGATCAATCAATCAATCTATATATTTATCTATCTATCTATCAACCTATCTACCTACCTACATATCTATCTATCTATATATCTACTTTTCTATATATATATATATATCTATATCTATATCTATATCTATTAATCTATCTATCAATTTGTCTTCTTATTTATATGTCTATCTATCTATCATTTAGTCTATCTTTCAATCTGTCAATCTAACTTTCTGACTATATGTCAATCTATCTATCTATCTATCTCTATGCCTATTTATCTATCTATCTATTTATATGTCTAATTATCTATTTATCTATCTTTCTATCTCCCTATTTGTCTATCTTTTTAAATATATATATCTATATATTTTTCTATCTATCTGATTATCATTCTATCATTCTATTTTTTTATCTTTTTGTTTATATATTTATCTACTTGCCTATCTATCTATCTATCTATCTAAATATTTATATATATGTCTGTCTATCTATCGATAAATCAATCTTTCTATCTATATATGAGTCTATCTATTTATTAATCTATTTGTCTATATGTCTATTTGTTTATTCGTGTATATGTCTATATCTCTATCTATCTATCTTTCTATCCGTATAACTATTTATCGATCTATATGTCTATCTGACTATATATCTAATAGTCTATATGCCTATTTGTCTATATGTCTATCTATCTATCTTTTTGTTTGTCTGTCGATCTTTCTATCTGTCTATCTATCTATGTTCTATCTTACGATCTTTTTATTTGTTTATTTATCTCTCTATCTGCCTATATCACTATTTTTCTATCTATCTATATATTTGTATATTTTTTTATCTATCAATCTCTCTATCTGTATATATGTCTAGTTATCAATCTGTCTTTCTATTTGTCTATCTGTCTATTTGTATATCTATCTATCAGTCTTTTTATCTATCTATCTATCTCTCTCTCTCTATATATATTTCAATCAATCAATCTATCTATCTATTTATCTATCTTTCTATCAATTTATCAATTTATCTATCTATATATCTATTTAGACATATATCTATCTCACTATCTATCTAATTATCCATATATTTTTTTATCTATCTAATTATCTTTCTAACTCTTTATCTAGTTTATAATTTCTCTAGTTATCTATCTATTTATCTACCTTTTATCTATCTTTCTAATTTCTTTCAATTTGTTATCTTTTTATGTGTCAATTGATCTATCTAACAATTTGTCAATCTATCTATTTATCTATCTATTTATCTATTTGTCTATTTATTTAATTCTCTATATGTTTATCTTTCTAATTATAAAATTATCTATCTATTTGTCTATCTTTTTATTTATCTATCTGCCTATTTCTTTTTCTATATATGTCTATCATTCTATCATTCTATCAATCGATCAAGCTTATTTCTTTTTATCAATCTATATACATGATTATCTATCTATCTTTGTATCTATCATTATATCTGCATATCAATCGATATATTTTTCGATCTATCCATCTATATAACTATCTATATACCAATAAATCAATCTATATATCAATCTAACTAAGTATAATTTTGTCTACTTTTCTATCTATCTATCTTTCTATTTGTCAATCTATATATCTATCAATCTATATGTCAATCTGTCTACTTGTCTATCTGTCTATAGGTTCATCTATCAATATGATTATCGGTCAATCAATCAATATGTCTATCTATCAATATGACTATCTTTCTATCTTTCTATCTTTCTATCTTTCTATCTTTCTATCTATATATCTTTATATATGTCTATTTGTTATATATGTCTTTTTGTATATCTGACTATCTATCAATTTGTATATCTGTCTATCTATCTATCTATCTGTCTATCTGTCTATCTGTCTATCTGGCTTTCAATATGTCGATCAATCTATCAATGAATTAACCAATCTAACTATCTATCTATATATCTATATATCTATTTATATTTTTAATTATATATTTTTTTATCCATTAATCAAACAAAATATTTATCTATTTGATATTTTTATCTATATCTATCTACCTACCATCTACCTATCTATCTTTCTATAAATCAACTTATCTATCTATCTATCTATAAACTTAAATATCTATCTATCTATCCATCTACATATTTATCTATCTATCTTTCTATCATTTTGTCAAGCTTTCTATCTATTGATCTATATTTCTGACTTGCTATTTATCTATCTTTAGGTTTATCTATATATCTATCTATATGTCTATCTATATATTTATATATGTTATATTTATCAATCTATCTTTCTATTTATATGTTTATCTATCTATATGTTTATCTATTTATCTATCTATCATTCTATCATTCTATCATTCTATATATATATATATCTCTATTTTATTTATGTATTTGCTTGCCTATATATATATATATATCTACCTAAATATCAATCTATCTGCTATCTATCTTTTAGTCTTATATGTCTGTCTGTCTATCTATTTATATGTCTATCTGTCTATATATAAATATATAAATATATAAATATATAAATATATAAATATATAAATATAAAAATATATAAATATATAAATATAAAAATATATAAATATAAAAATATAAAAATATAAAAATATAAAAATATAAAATATAAATATAAAAATATATAAATATATAAATATATAAATATATAAATATATAAATATATAAATATATAAATATATAAATATATAAATATATAAATATATAAATATATAAATATATAAATATATAAATATATAAATATATAAATATATAAATATATAAATATATAAATATATAAATATATAAATATATAAATATATAAATATATAAATATATAAATATATAAATATATAAATATATAAATATATAAATATATAAATATATAAATATATAAATATATAAATATATAAATATATAAATATATAAATATATAAATATATAAATATATAAATATATAAATATATAAATATATAAATATATAAATATATAAATATATAAATATATAAATATATAAATATATAAATATATAAATATATAAATATATAAATATATAAATATATAAATATATAAATATATAAATATATAATGTTAATATATCTATCTTTCTTTTTCCTCTCCCCTAATATTAATCTTTCTAAATTGTTTCTCAATGAATGACTTAAAATGAAGCTGCATATATATTAAGCTTAAAGATAGATAGATGAATATATAGACAAACACACAGATATATAGATAAATAAATAGACAGATAGATAGACAGATAGAAAGATATATATATATATATAAACACATCGATAGATAGATAGATAGATAAATATATAGATAGATAGACATATAGATAGTCAAATAGATAGATAGATAAATAGATAGTAATATAGTTAAATAGATACATAGAAATATAGATATATAGATAGATAAATAGACATAATGATAGATAGATTGACAAAATGATAGATAGACACATAGATACATAGATAGATAGATACATAGATATTTAAATAAAAAATTAGATAGATAGACAAATAGATAGACTATTATATTGAAAAAAAGATAGATAGATATATATATATATATATATAGATATATATATATATATATGTAGATAAATAGACAAATAGATAGAAAGATATATAGACAAATAAATAAATAGATTGATAGAGATATAGACATATAGACAAATAGAAATACAAATACATAGATAGATAAATTGACAGATTGAATGATTGATTGATAAACAAATTGATAGAAAAATAGATAGACAATATTTAGACAAATAGATAGATGGATTGAAAGAAAGATTGATAGATAGAGTGATTGACAAATTGATAGATAGATAGTCAGATTTTTTAATAAATATATAGACAGATAGACAAATAGATAGATAGATAAATCAACAAATTATCAGACAGATAGAGAGATTTATAGATCGACATATAGATATACAGATTGATATATATTTAGATAGAAAGATAGATAGAAGATAGATAGACAAATAGATAGATAGTTAGATAGACAAGTAAATAGGGAAAAAATTAGATAGTTATATAAATAGATAGATAGATAAATATATAGATAGATAGATAGATAGATAAATCAATAGACAAATAGATAGATATATAGATCGAGATATTTATATAAAGAAAGAAAGATATATATATAATAGATACATAAATAGACAAGTAGATAGATAGATAAATAGATTGATAAATAGACTAATAGATAGATAGATAGATAAATAGATAGATAGACTAATAAATAGATAGATAGATATATAAATAGATAGGTAGTTATATAGATATACAGATAGATTAATAGTAAGATAGACAAATATATAGTTATATAGATAGACAAATAGATAAAAAGAAAAATAGATAGTAAAATAGATAGAATGATATAAATATAGATAGACTAGCAAGTATTCAGCTAGAGAGACAATCAGGTTGGTAGGCAGACATAAAGATAGACAAACAAACAAATATACATATAAAATGATAGAAAAATAGACAAATAGACAAACAAACAAACATATCGACAAATAGATATATAGACAGACAGACACATCGATAGATGGATAGATAGACAGACAGACAGATAGATAAATAAATAAATTGATAGATAGATATATAGATAATTTCATAGATTGATTGATAGACATATAGATAGAAAAATTGATAGATAAATAAACGAATAGATAGATAGACAAATTGAGAAAAAGAAAGATTGAAAAATAGATACACAGGTTAATAAATTGAATGATATACAAATTGATAGAATGATTGATATACATATTTATAGACAGATTAATCGATATATTGATATATAGATAAATAGACAGATTGATATATAGATTAATAGATAGTTTAATAGATAGATAGACTGACTGACAGATAGAATTTAGATAGACAAATAGATAGACTCTATATATAACAATTTATCTTTCTACTATATCTATACCATATATCTACCTATCTATATACACTTATTGATTTGCTAGGTATAAGCTTGATATCTATAATTGATGCTGAGGGATCTTGAATACAGATATAATCAGTCTATATATATATTTAATATAGATAGATTAACTATATTATATATGTCAATCTATCTAATGTGTACTTATGTGTATATAATGATGGATAAATAGATATATTGTCTAGCTATATTTTAATTAAGATGTATATATCTATATATCTTAAACAATTGGAGCTTATAAGTAGACAAGTATTTTGAAATGTTTCTGTTGTAAAATGACAATTTTTGTGGTTGTGTTGATGCTATTTGAGCCTTAATTATGCAATTTGAGGCTTAAAATTGTTGTAGTTTGAGCCTGCACCAACAAGAGGGGAGCATGATGAAACCAGAAGAATGCCAGAAAACTTTCTTTATTGCGAGCCAACACAAAATGGTGTAGCCCACCTTCTAGTTGTGGTGCTTGTTGCTGATGTCTGTTTGTTTATTAAGGTGGCCATTTTGATTATGGTGCTGGTTGCTCAACTATAACAACAAGGGTTCATTAAGGATAAGCAAAGCTCCATTCTTTTTCTATCATTTTGTTCCAATTATTTGCTCGGCTAATTCTTATTTGATTTTACTTATTTGTATTCTTGTTAAAAAAAACAAGCTGATTATTTGTATGTGTATCATTTTATGTAACTATTCAATTGATAACATCATCTCATTTTTCTAGGTTTGAGTTGTTGGATATGGTGAAGAAATATTTATCTATGTTAGGGAAACATGGGACATGCAAGTATGGTGTCTTGGAATAATAAAATGATTTAGCTAATGGGATCGAAGTCGGATACTTGGTGGCTCTAACGAGTGTCTTTATCCTTAATATTGAAGGGAAAAACATAGTGTTTGAATCAGACCTGGGAACCCATCTATGGGAAAAACTGCATGATTCGATTTCTCATTGAATGCTGGTTCACATTTTTGTATTTGTTTCTAAATACTTCTTATAGCTACACTATATTATTTAATTAGTTTTTTGGGTTGTTAATTCTTTTATTAGTTTTCTCTCTTGTTTAGTTTTTCATAACTATTTCATATATGCAGTAGTAGCCCTTGAAAAGAATGAAAAGGTATTGGTAAAGTTCTTGAAATTGGAAGATAAAGTTATAGTAGATGCTTGAGCTGCTAGATCTGGTCATCTAGTGCATCTAGAAATTAAATAATTTTTTTCTTCACTTGTGTTTGCTTTTGTTTTGTGTTTAGAGTGTGCCTTTCATTAGTTTATAATATTGTGGCTTTGATTCTTGATTTTAGTGTTGATAATAATGTTGTTGAGGAAGTTCAAAATAATTTTTCTGAGCAATACTAGAAGTAAAACAACATTAGATATCCTATATGGAATTAAAGTTAGCGGTCTTTACTAGACAGATAGGACACAGAGTTCTAACAAAGAAACCACATAGAAGTGCCTAGTAAAAATGGATCAACTAATGATGAGGATGATGATTTTGTTTTAAATGATTATATACCTATGTTATGTTTTTTTAACTATGTAATAATTGTATCAAAATAATTTCTTAATATAAAAAAATTAAATTATAAAAAATCATTTATAGTATATGTTTTTATACAATTTATTATAAAAATATTAAAATATGTAATCAGATTTTTGAAAAAAAAAATTGTCAAAATAGCTTTGGAATGAAAATAGCAAGGGAACTTTTCCTCGCTAATTTAGCTAGGGAATTATCTGTATATATCTAGTTGATAAATATTCATTACTATTCTTATTTACGATAAAAATTAGCAAAGGAAAAAAATAAATTGCTAGGGAGTTTCCATAGTTAAAAAATTTATAGGGAATTATTTTTCCTCCTTAATATTTTGAGATGAGCACTTTAACTTGGGATAATTTCAGTCATTATTCTATCATTATTCTAATTTATCGATGGAAAAAAATAATAGAGACAGAAATTTTTTTTAGCCACTTGGGCTTTTTCTTGTAGTCAGATAGATAGATAGGTAGATAAATAGATATAAAGAAAAATAAATAAATAAATAAATAAATAATATATATATATATATACACATATATATATATATATACATATATATATATATAGATTGATTGATTATTAGATAGTTAGATACATAGCTAAATAGATAGATATAGAGACAAATAGATAAATAGATATATAGATAGCTAAATAGATAGATAAAAAGATTGATAAATAAATTATAGATTGATAGGAAGAGAGGTAGATAAATAAAATATATATATATATATACATACATATAGATAGATAGGCAAGCATATAGACATATAGATAGATAAATAAATGAATAAATAGATAGATAGATCAAATAGATACATAGAATTATAAATAGATAGATCGATACACAGATAGATATATAGATAGATATATATATATAAATATATATCGATAGAAAGAAAGATAGGTAGATAATAGATAGTCAAATAGATAGATAAATAGATATTTAGATAGATAGAAAGATAGACACATAGATATAAAGACAAATATATAGATAGACAAATAGATAGATAAATAAATAGAAAATATACAAATAAATAGTTTGTTAGAGAGAAAGAAAAAAAGATAGATAGAGAGACAAATAGAAAGATATACAGACAGATAGTTATAAAATTAGATAGATAGACTGTTAGATAAAAAAACAAATAGACACATAGAGAGATAAATAGTTAGATAGATATACAGGTAGATAGTTATATTGATAGACACATTGTTAGATAGATAGTTAGATATCCAGATAAAAAAATAAATATATGGACATAAAGTTAGATAGACATATGCACAAATAGATAGATATGTAGGTAGGTAGATAGATAGATTAATATTTATATAGATAGATAGACAGATATTTAGTCATATAGATAGATAGATAGATAAATAGATTGAAAGAAAGAAAGATAAAAATATAAATAGATAGATAGATAGATAGAAATATAGATAGATAAATAGAAATAAAAACAAAAAGATAGATAGATATATAGATAGATTGATAGATTGATAGAAAGATAGACAGATAGACAAGTCCATAATTATATAAATAGATATATACATGATGAGATATATAGATAGATAGATATATAGATAGATAGACAACTATATTGAAAGATATATAGAGATATAGATAGATAGACAGATTGACAGATATAAAAATTGATAAATTCGTTACAATAAAATGTATATTTAGCTAGGAAAATTTAGCTAGGGATCAATCCCTAGCTAAATTGTGAGGGATTAGCTATAACAAAGGATTTTATGATTTTTGATTGAAATAAAAATTTGCTACGGATTTAGTGATAGAAAATTATTGTAAATTCCACTCAAAAAAGTAGGGAAGTTAATAATGAATTTAGCGATAGATTAACGATGGAAAATTTTCGTAAATTCAACTCAAGAAAAGTAATGAATTTAGTGATGGATTAGGGAAGAAAAATTTGTGTAAGTTCCGCTCAAAAAAAGCGGAGAATTTAGCGACGGAAAATTTTCATAAGTTCCGTTCAAGAAAAGCTGGGAATTTAGTGATTGATTTACCGATGGAATATCCCTAGCTAATAAAATCTAGAACTTTAGTGACGGATTTAGCGACGGAATTTCTCTAACTATTAAAATCTGGAATTTAGTGATGGATTTAGCGACGGAATATCCCTAGCTATTAAATTACCAAAATTTAGTGATGGAGTATGCGAAAGATTTTTCCTAGCTAATTACATCTGGAATTTAGCGACAAATTTCTCTAGCTAATTACATCTTAAATTTAGCAACGGATGTAGAGACGGATTTTTCTTAACTAATATAATCTAGAATATATTGATGGATTAAGCAATGGAATTTCTCTAGCCAATAAAATCTAGAATTTAGCAACCCATTTAGAGATGAAATTTCCCTAGCTAATAAAATCTAAAATTTAGTGACATATTTAGCGATGGAATTTCCCTAGCTATAAAAATCCAGAATTTTGTGACTGTTTTAGCGATGAAATTTTCCTAGCTATTAAACTATAGAATTTAGTGATGGAGTTAGCGATGAAACTCCCCGAGCTAATTACATCATGAATTTTGCGATGAATTTTCCTAGCTAATAAAATCCAGAATTTAGCGATGGATTTAGCGACAGAATTTCCCTAGCAAATAAAATTTTTAAAAAATATACAATTTATATTTGAATTAATGAATAAAGATATTTAAATATTTGTATTAATACATACATTAGATAATTAATTCTATAATTATAAACATTTTTAAAAATATTTGAAATAATATATGAACATAAACAAACATTTGTATTAATAAAAATCTACAATCAGTATTTGTATGATTATACAAAAAATATTTAAAAAAAATCTAAATTTACAAATAAACAAGTAAATATTTATATTATTAAAACTTAAAAAAAAATTGTAATGATTATAACTAATGTTTTTAAAAATTATTACTAAAAGATTTGAATTATTTGAATTATAAAAAAATCATAGTTTTCATTAAATTTAAAATAAAATAAATTGATATTTAAGAATAAATAAATTAATGTTTAAATTATATCCAAAAACTTTTGACGAGTTATAAAATAAATTTCTCCTAAGTGCTTATTAAAAGAATACTTCGGGTATTTTTTTAGGGTTTAAAAAAGTTTTTCAAAATATTACTAATGATATTTTTTTTATCTTTAATACATTTAAAGTTAATTTTAGCCCTTTTAACACCTTTGAAAATAACTACCAAATGACCCTAAGTTGATTTTAATTCACATTTTATTTTTGCCTCTACTAAAATTTCTAAGAATTAAAGAATTGAGTAAATAATTAAAGTATAAAAAAATAAAAACTAATATTTAATTTAAAATAAAATATGTATTCTTACAATAATAAATAAATAAATATTAATATTTTAAAATTAATACAAATTAAACATGATTCTAACATTGTTTGTGCAGTGAGAAAACATGTTAAACAAGTTAAAATAAATATCGATTGACTTTCAAGTGAGAAAATGAAAGGAAGCAAAACCCCAATAATGAAGAGAGCGATATTTCTTCATGTTCTAGTTCTACTCTGTCTCCTCTATCTGGCAATGCAGAAAAATTCTAGTGAGAGTTGATTTCTATTGCCTCTGATGTAAGCATTGTTTTGGAATTTTGTTTGTGCATTCCTTTTCATAATGCTTCTCTGATTCAAGTGATATTTCATGTAAGTGCTAGAAAAAATTAGATTTTTCTCTCTCACTAACAAGAATGTTATAGGTGAAGGCAACGATGCCAAACTCGAGATCCATGTTTGCTTCCTTGCTTGCTTATTTTGTTCATGAAAATTGATTTTCAATGGATGTGCGTTGAATACGGGTGTGAGTGAAGATTAAATTGAATAAAGAAATGAGAATTATTTATATTCATGATCATGGCTATGGCATGATGAAAAATGATTCGATCAAGAACTTAGGGATGAATGCCAATCAGGAAATTCAGGTATTCACTGAAAATTTTTCAAAGTTTGTAAATTTTTTATAGATGTTAATGAAGGATAATGGCTGGAAGCATTTATTGAGAAAATGCAGACTAGTGGAGATCTTAATTTGATTGTCTAATTTCGAGTTGGATTTTACTCTATGTATCTTGCTGTACATTATGTGGAAGTTGTTAGGGAACATAACGAAGACAAGCAGTAGGACATTTGAGGCCATGTATTCATGCAACAAAATTCTTTTAAAATTGCTCTTCATTTTTTCATGGTGGTATATTAGTCAAATAGACAAATAGTTTGTATATTAATCTATATGTACCCATAGCAATATCTCTAATGTGTCTATTTATCACTTAGACATATTTGTCTAGACATTGATATCTCTTATTACTCAATATTTGTCTATTTCATATATATGTCTAGACAAGTAGATAAAAAAATTCAATATATGCAATGTGAACATATTGATAAATTAATTGTGCTACATATCTTTGTATTGAAATTAATGGTTTCATATTTTTTAAAACATTTTATATATCTTTATAGAATGTACTCAGTATATATCTTTCATTGTACTTCATCATCTTCTCAAAATAAAATTTAAGCCTCTATCTGCATTTGTAGAGGAAGTTTTGATCAAGGATAGAAACATGCTAGTTGATAAGTACTATTTCATATATGCAGCCCCTAAAAAATGAAAATGTATCAGTAAATTGGTTGAAATTAGGAGATAAACTTGTTGTAGATGCTTTAGCTACTGGATATGGTCAAACAGTGCATCTAGAAATTAAGTAAACACGTGTGTTTGCTTTTGTTTTGTGTTAAAAGTGAGACTTTCATTAGTTTATTATATTGTGGCTTTGATTCATGATTTTAGTGTTGATAATTATGTTGTTGAGAAAGTTCAAAATAATTTTTCTAAGTAGAAGCAAATGCAATACAACAACAGATGTCATATATGTAGTCACAGTTAGTGGCCTTAATGAGATAGATAGTACACAGAGCTCTAGTAGATAGATAACTCAGAAGAACTTAGCACAAATACATCAACTAATGATGAGGATGATGATAATGATTTAAATGATTATATACCTATGTTATGTTTTTATTTTAACTATGTAAAAATTGTATTAGATAAATTTCTAAACTACTTTTTCTTTATGTTAATTATAAATAATTGTTTATAGTAAATGTTTTTATTCGATTTAATATAAAAATTAAAAAAATATTTAATAAATTTTTTTGTAAAAAAATTATGAAAAAAGCTTTGGAATGAAAATAGCTAGGGAATTTTTCCAAGCTAATTTAACTAGATAATTATTTGTATATCTTCAGTCGAAAAATATCAATTACTATTTTTAATTACAATCAAAATTAGCAAGGGAAAAAATGATTAGCTAAAGAATGTTTATCATTAAAAAAGTTGTTAGGGAATTATATTTTCTCATTAATATTTTGCGACGAGCACTTTAGATTGTGATAATTTGTATCATTATTACGTCATTATTATATTTTAGTGATAGAAAAGCCTATATAGATAGGAAAATTTCTCTAGCTATTTGGGTTTTTTCTTGTTGTGGTATCTGTCTTTCTAACTGTCTTTCTATATGTCTATCTATCTGTCTATCTATTAGTCTCTATATCTATCTATCTATCAATATATTTATCTATATATCAATATATCAATCTGTCAATCTATCAATTTGTCTATCAAAGTATCAATCAATCTATCTATCTATCTACCTATGTATCTATCTATATATCTATATGTCTATTAATCCATCTACCTCTATTTGTATATCTATCAGTCTATCTTTCTTTCTATCAATTTGTCTACCTAAATATCTATCTGTCTATTAATCTACTTTTCTTTCTGCCTATCTATCTATCTATCTATCTATCTATCTATCAGTCTTTCTAACTATCTATATGTCAATCAATCAATCAATCAATCTGTCTATCGGTCTATCTATCTACCTCTCTATCTATATATCTATCTATATATCTATCTATATATCTATCATTATTTCTTTCTATCAATCAATCTAACTATTTGTTTATCTATCTCTCTATCTATTTATCTAAATATCTATCTATCTATTTGTTTATTTATCTGTCTATCTATATTTTTGTTTATCTATTTGCCAATCAATCAATCTATCTATCTATATATATGTCTATCTATCTTTCTATCTAAATGTCTATCATTTTGTCTTTATATATGCCTATTTAATATCTATATATCTATCTATATATTTGTATGTCTATCTATCTATCTATATATCAATATATTTGTCTATCTATCTATTTATCTGTCTGTCTATCTATTTTTTTATCAATCTACATATCTATCTATATGTCTATCTATCTATCGATCTATCTATATATTCTATATCTATCTATATGTCTATCAATGTGGCTATGTATCTGTATATCTATCAGAATATCTCTCTATCTAATAATTTATTGATCTATCTATCTATCTATCTATCTATCTATTTGGCTTTATATCTACCTATATATCTGTCTATCTATATATCAATTAATTAATTTATCTGCCTATCAATCTCCTTTCAATTTGTCAATGAATCTATCTATAAATTTCTCTATCAATCCATGTATCTATATGTCTATCTATTTGTCTAACTATCTGTATATTAATCTATTTATCAATCTATATATTTATCTATCGTACTTTCTTTCAATCTTTATAACTTTCTGTCTATCTATTTGTCTATCAATTTGTCTGTCTATATATCTATTAGTATTTCTAAGAGTTTGTTTGTTTGTTTGTTTGTATATCTATTTATCAATCAATCTAACTATATAACTAACTGTCTATCTATTTGTCTATCTATTTGTCAAAATTTTGCTCTCTTTCTCTCTATCTGGGTGTCTATCATTGTATCTTTCTATATATCTATCTATCTAGATATCTATCTAACTATCTATCTATCTATTTATCTATGTGTCTATCTTTTTATATATCTATATATCTATTTATCTATATATCTTTCTATATGATTATCTATCTATCATTCTGTCTATCAATCTGTCTATCAATCTATCTATCAAGCTTTCTATCAATATGTTTATCAATATTTCTATCAATCTTCTATCATTCTATCTATCAATCTAACCATCTATTTGTTTATCTATCTATCTACTATCTTTACATATATATATATATATATATATATATATATATATATATATATATATATATATATATATCTATCATCTATCTATCTATCTATGCGTCTATTAATCTATGTAAAAAACTATCTATCTTCTTATTGTCGGTCTATCTAATTGATCCATTTATTTGTATATCTCAATGTTTGTCTGTCTATCTATCGACATATTTTTTTTCTGTCAATCTAAGTGCCTCCCTGATTGTCAGCCTACCTAAAGCCACCCTATCTATCTATCTATATATATGTCTATCTATTTGTGTGTCTATTTGTTTTTTTGTCTAACTATCTTTCTGTCGGTTTAACTATTTGTCTATCTATCTGGCTATATATATATATATATATATATACCAATCTATCTATCTACCGATCTACTTCTCTATTAATCTATCTATTTTTTATCTATCTATCTATCTATCTGGCTGTCTATATATCTTGCTGTCTATCTAGATTTCTATCTATTTATATATCTCTTTGTCTATCAATCTAACTATATATATATATATATATATATATATCTATCTATCTAGCTATGCATCTATCTATCTATGTATCAATCAATCTATATATCTATATATATATCTATCTGTCTGTCTATCTATCTAACTTTCTATCGATCTATCTAATATCTATCTATTTGTCAATCAATATATCTATATGACTTTTTTTCTACCTAACTATATATCCATGTGTCTAATAATCTCTATATCTATCTATCAAAATATTTATCTATCTATCTATCAAGCTATCTATCTATCTATCTATAATTCTGTCTATCAATCTATCTATAAAATTGACCATCAATCGATCTATAAAATTGTTCATCAATCTATCTATCAATATGTTTATCAATCTTTCTATTAGTCTATATATCAATATATATATCTATATGTCTATCTATGTCTTATTCTATCTGTTTATCTATCTCTCTATCAATTTGTCTATTTATCTGTCTATTAATCTCTATTTGAAACTTTCTATCTATCTATCATCTATCTATCTATTTGGAAATCTATCTTTCGCTATGTATGTCTCTTTGTTTATCTGTCTATCAATCTTCCAATTTATTTGTCTGTCTATTTGTTTATTTGCTTGCTTGCCAAATTGTTGACCTACTTGACTACCTACCAATATGTCTATCTGTCTAACTAATTGTTTATCTATTTGTCTATCTAGTTGTCTATCTATTTTTCTATCTATTTGTGTGTCATTTGTTTATCTATCCATCTATCTTTTTGTCTGTCTAACTGTTTGTCTATATATATATATATATTTCTATTTATCTATCTTTCATTCTATCTATCTTTCTATCTATCTGTCAATCAATCAATCAATCTATCTATCTATCTATCTATATGCCTATCTATCTATCTATCTAACTATCAAACAAATTGTTTATCTTTATGTCTATCTATGTATCTTTATTTATACTATCTATCTATTTTTGTATCAATCTATCTATTTATATATATATATATACATATATATTTCTATCTATTTGTATAACTATTTATCATTCTATATATCTAAAAATATTACGATCTATCTATCTAATAATCTAACTATTTATCTATCTATATATCTATCTATCTTTTTTTCTATCTATCTATATATTTATATATGTATCTATCTAACTATCTAACTATCTATCAATCAATCTAATTGCCTATCAATTTATATATCAATCTATCAACCAATCCATCTATCAATATATCTATTAATCTACGTATCAATCTATCTATAAATCTATCTATCTATCTATCTTTCTATTTATCTGTCTATCTATATTTATATCTATCTTTCTATATATATATATATATATATATATATATATTTGTTTGTCTATCTATCTGTTTATCTATTAATCTATCTATATATCTATCTTTCTTTCGACTTGTCTATCTATCTGCCTAACTATTTGTCTATTTATCTTTCTATTTATCTATTTATTTAAATATCTGTCTATCTTTCTATCTATCTTTCTACCTATCTATCTATCTTTCTATAGGTCTATCTAACTCTCTATCTATCTATCTATCTATGTGTTTATCTATGCATTTATTTTTCTAATAATCTTTCTATCTATTTGTCTATCTATCTATTTATCTTTTTGTCTATCTATCTGTTTATCAATTTAACTAACTTTCTATATATCTTTCTAGCTATCCATATATTTATTAATCTATCTATCAATTTGTCTCTTAATATATCAATCTATTTATTTGTCTGCCTGTCTATATATCTATTTGAATTTCTATCTATCTATCTATTTGTTTATCTATTTATCTATCTATCTATCTATCTATATTTTTATTTATCAATCTTTCAGTCTATATATCTTTCTATCTATCATTCTATTTATCTATCTATCTTTTTGTTTACCTACTTATCTATATATCTGTCTATCTATCTATCTATATATCTATATGTATGTCTATATGTCTATATATCTGTCTATCTATTTCTCTCTGTATCCATTATCTATAATTATATCTATCAATCTATCTATCAAACTGTCTATCAATATGTATTTTAATATATCAATCATTATGTCTATCGATCTGTCTATCAAACAATCTATTTATTTGTTTATCGATCTATCAATAAATCTATCTATCTATCTGTCTATCAATCTATCTATCAATCTATCTATCTATCAGTCTATCAAACTATCTATCTATATGTCTATTTGTCTTTCTATAGTCAAATTATCTGTCTTTTAATTTGTTTATTTTTTTTAATATCTATTTAACTTTTTGTCAGTATATCTATCTGGTAGTTTATCTATGTGTCTACCTGCCTGACTATCTTTCTACCTGGTTGCCTGCCTATCTATCTTTCTATGTGGATATCTGTTTGTCTATTTGCCTATATATCTATTTATTTGTCTTTCTATCTTTCTATCTTTTTGTGTGTGTGTGTATATATATATATATATATATATATCTCTCTCTCTCTGTCTATCTATATATTTACTTGTCTATCTATCTATCTATTTATCTATCAACTAATCTAACGAACTACCTAACTATCTATCTATTTTTCTATCTTTATATCTATGTTTACCTATCTTTCTATCTATCTATATGTCGATTTATATATCTATCTATATGTCTATCTATATTTTATCTATATATTTATATATCTGTATATCTATCTATCTATATACTTGTCTATCAATCTGTCAATCAATCTGTCTAACTACTTATCTATTTATCTTTCTATATAACTATCTTTATATCTTTCTTTCTACCTATTAATCTATCTATCTATCTATCTATCGATATGTATATCTATCTATTTATCTATCTGTCTATCTATCTATTTATCTATCTATCTATCTGTTTATCTATCTATCTTTCTATCTATTTGTCTATCTAATTATCTATCTATCAATTTGTTTAATAATCTATTTATCTATCTATTTATCTATTTGTCTATCTATATGTTTATCTATCTATATATCTATCTATAAATCTATTTATCTACCTATCTATTTGTCTATCAATCTATCAATCTATTTATCTATCTACCTATCTATGTATTTGTCTATCTATATATCTATCTACCTATCTATCTATGTATCGATCTATTTGTATATCTATCTTATCATTCTATAGTGCTATATATCTATCTATCTATCTGTCTGTCGATCTATCTATATATATATTTATATATCATTCAATTTATTTGTCTATCTATCTATTTTCTATTTGTCTATATATCATCTATCTATCTTTTTAACTATCTATCTGTCTATATGTCTATCTATCTATAAGTTATTTATTTATTTGTCTATATATTTATTTGTTTATCTATCTATTAATCTATCTATCTATTTTTTGTCTAAATGATTATATGTCTATGTATCAATATTTGTAAGTGTCTAAGTGCTTCTCTTTCTATCTGTCTAACTATCTATATTTCATTCTATCTATCTATATAACTATTAGTCTATGAATAAATCTTTCTATATGTATATCTATCTATATATCTATGTAGTTATCTATTATCTATCTATCTATTTGTCTATCTATCTGTCTATCTATCTATCTATCTTTCTATCTATCTATTTACTTGTCTATCTATTTATCTATCTATCTATCTAGTTGTCTATCTATCTATCTATTTATCTATCTATCTGCTTGTCTATCTATCCATCAACAAATCTAAATATCTATCTATATATCTATATATCTGTCTATCTATCTATCTATATGTCTATCTATATGTCTATCTATATTTTTGTCTATTTATCTATCTATCTGTCTATATATCTCTTTAATTGCCTATCTATTGGTCTATCAATCTATCTAACTATCTATCTATTTATCTCTCTATATAACAATCTTTCTATCTTTCTTTCTGCTTATTAATCTATTTATTTATCTATTTATCTATATATCTATCTATTTATCTATCTGCCTATCTATCTGGTTCTCTATCTATCTATCTATATGTCTATTTATCTATCTATTTATCTATCTGTCTAATAATCTATTTATCTATCTATATGACTGTCTATCTATTTGTCTATCTATATGTTTATTTATCTATCTATCTATCATTCTGTCGATCTGTCAATCTATCTATTTATTTATCTTTCTGCTTATCTAAGTATTTGTGTATCTACTTATCTATATACTTATTTATCTGTCTATAAATCTATTTGTATATCCATCTATCATTCTATATGGCTATCTTGCTCTATGTGTAATTGTCTTTATGTCTATCTATCTATGTGTCTATCTATCTATCTATCTATCCGTCTATCTATCTATTTATCTATCTATCTTTATTTTTGTATATCTTTCTATCTATTTTTCCATCTGTGTATTTTTTATTTGTCTATAAATCTTTCTATGTATCTTTATAACTATCTATCTGACTATTTTTCTATCATTTTATTAGCTATCTATATATCTATCTATATATCTATTTGTTTATATGTTTATCTATCTATTTATTTTTTTGTCTAAATGATTATATGTCTAACTATCAATAATTAAAAGTTTCTAAGTGTTATTCTTTCATTTTGTCTAACTATCTATCTTTGAAATTTCAATATATCTATCTATATAATTGTCTGACTATCTTTCTAACTATTAGTTTATCGATAAATTGGTCTATTTATCTATCTATCTATATATCTATTTAGCTATCTTTTTATCTATCTATGTATCTGTCTGTCTATTATCTATCTATCTATATGTTTATTTATCTATATATCTATCTGTCAAACTATATATCTATCTTTGTAATTATTTATCTATTTTTCTATCAATCTCTATGTCTATCTATTAATCTATGATTCTATCTATCTGATTATCTATCTATCAATCAAACTGGCTAACAATCAATTAGTTTATATATCTACTTATCTATTTGTCTAACTATCTAACTAAATATCTATTTTTATGGCTATATGTCTAATGTCGATATATCTCTCTAACTTTCTAATTATCATACTTTTTATCAGTCTATCCATTTATCTTAATTGTACATATGTCTATCTATCTATCAATTAATTTGTCTCTCTATATAACTATCTATCTATTTGTTTATTTATCTATCTAGTTGTCTATTTATCTATCTATCTATCTAACTGTCTATGTTTTTGCCTATACATCTATATATCTATCTTCAAATATGCTTATCTATCTATCTATATATCTATCTATCTATCTCTCTCTATCTTACTATATTTCTATCTTTCAATATGTCTATATGTCAATCTTATTATCCATGTATCTTTCTTTCTATCAAAATATTTATCTATCTATCTATCTATCTATCTGGCTGCCTGTCTATCTATCTATCTATTTTTATATCTTCTATCTATCTATCTATCTATCTATCTTTCTTTTTTTATGTTTATCTATCTACCTATTTATCTATCTATCTATTTATCTTTCTATTTGTCTATATATCTATCAATTCTTTTATCCATATATATGTGTGTCTATCTTTCTATCTATCTAGCTATGTTTCTATATACTAATCTATATTTTGCCTATATATCTATCTATCTATCTGTCTGTCTAACAATATAACTATAAATCTAACATTCTATCTGTCTATATATCTCTATTTGCCTATTTGTCTATCTACCTATATGTCTAATTGACTATCTATCTGCTTGTCACACTTTGTATCTATCTATCTTTCTATTGCCCGTGTGTCTATCTATATATTTATCTATCAATCAATCTATCTATCTATCTATCTGTATGGTTATCAATATATATATATATATATATGTCTATCTATCAATTTTAATAACTATCTATTTATCGATTTGTCTATCTGTATATGTTTCTATAGATCTTTATGTCTACTTGTTTGTCTGTCTATATATTTATTTGTTATTTGTGTATCTTTCTATTTCTTATTTGTCAATCTTTGTATTTGTTTATTTGTTTATTTATTTATCTATCTATCTATTTTTGTATTTATCGGTCTGCCAATCTACCTTTCTATCTATATATCTATTCATCTATTAGACTATCTATATATCTATCAATCTGCCTATAAGGCTATCTATGTGTATATCTCTTTTTCTTTCTATCTAACTATCTATCAATCTATCTGTATGTCTATCTTTCTATTTACCTATCTCTCTCTATCTATCTTTTAGTATATAATTCTATTAGTCTAGTTGACTATCAATCAAACAATTAATATATCTTTCTATCTATCTTTCTGTCTAACTGTCAATTTGTAAATCAATGTATCTATTTATCTATCTAAATATCCAACTATCTATTAGTCTATCACTATATAAGTCTATTAATTTATTAGTTTATCTGACTATTTATTTATCTATCAATTTTTCTATCTATCTATATATCTATTTATCTATCAAACTATCAATTAATATGTCTATTTACCTATCAGACTATCTAAATATGAGTTTATGTGTTGATCTATCTATTTTTTTATCTATCTATTTATCTACCTATCTATCCATCTTTATATCTATCTATCTATCTTTCTATTTATCTATACATCTATTTATCTATCTATCTGGGTAACTATCTATCTATCTGAAAATTTATCTATATGTCTATATTTTTATCTCGCTATATGCCTTTTAGTTTATCAATCTATAAGTCTATGTGTTTATTTATCTATCTATCTAATTGTTTCTGTCTATTTGTCTCTATGTCTATCTGGTTATCTGTATATCTATCTATCTTTATATATATATATATAAATATCAATTTGTTTATCTATTTATTTATCTATCTATCTATCAAAATATCAAACTGTATATCTATCTATCAGTCTATCTATCTATATTTCTATCTATCTATCGATCAATCTATTTGTCTAAATGTCTATATGTCTATCTATAAATATATGTAACTATCTAACTATCTATCTTTCTACCTGTCTATCCGTCTACCTGTTTAACTATTTTTGTCTATCAGTCTATTAGTCAATTTGTCTATCTATCTATATATATACATATCATATCAATTTATCAATATGTATCTCTATCAATTTTTTTGACTATCTATCAATCTGTTTATCTATCTATCTAGCTAGCTATCTATCTTTCTATATATATGTCTGTCTATCTTTCTATCTATCTAATGGTCGATCGATCGATCGATCTATCTATCTATCTATCTTACTATCTATCTATATATTTATCTATCTGTGTATCTATCTATTTGTTTTTCAGTCTATCTATCAATATGTCTATCTATCTATCTATTTGTCTAACAATCTATATGTCTATATCTTTATCTATATATTTATCTATCTAATAATCTTTATATCAATATATTTGTCCATATGACTAACTTTATATTTGTCTATTTATTTATCTGTCTATGTATTTAATTTTCTATCTATCTATGTATCTTTTCATCTATCTATCAATATGCCAATCTTTCAATCTATTTATCTAATTATTTTTCTGTCTAATTCATTAACTAACTAACAATCAATCTGTTTATTTGTCTATCTATTTTTACCATCTTTCTGTGAATTAGTTTATAAGTCTATTTATCTTCTGTCTTTCTTACTATCTAGTCTATGTGTATGTCTATCTAACTATTATTTTGTCTATATATCTATTTGCTTATTAGCCTATTCGTCTATTTATCTATTTTTCAATCTATATATCATAAATCTGTCTATCTTTCTATCTATCTTTCTATCTGTATATCTGTCTATCTTTATATCTATCTATCTAGTCTATTTGTCTATCTCTCCATCTATCAATTTATCATTCTATCTATATGTTTGTATGATTATCTATCTATCTATATAATTGTCTAACAGTCTACTTGTCTATCTATATATTTATATATTTGGCTATCTACTAAACTATCTAACCATATATTAGTCTATTAATATAATTGTCTATTTGCCAATTTGTGTGTCTATTTATGTCTCTATATTTCTATGTGTCTATAAATTAATCTTTCTATTTATCTATATGGCTATTTATCAATCTTATTTTTTTATCTAATTATCTATTTGTGTATTTAATCTATTATATATCTGTCTATTTTTTATAATCTATGTTTATATGTATCTATCTATCTATAAGTCCATCTATGTGTCTGTCTAGCTATGTATCTATCTTTCTATCTATCAATGTATATATCTAACTATCTATTATCTACCTATCTATCTATTTCTATATCTATCAATCTATTTATATATCTATATGTATATCTATCTATGTTTCGATGTATATATCTATCTATCTATATTTTTATCTATCAACATGTCTATCTATCTATTAATCTACAATCTATTTATCTATATATTTGCATATCGATCTATCTATCTATTAATCAAATTGTCTAACTATCTAAATATTTAACGATCTATCTATTTATCTATTTATTTGTGTATATATCTATATATGTATATATCTATATATCTATATATCTATATATCTATATATCTATATATCTATATATCTATATATCGATGTATATATCTACCGATCTTCTAATCTGGCTATTTGTCTATTTATCTATATATATGTCTATTTGACTATCTTTAAATTAATCTATTCGACTATCTAATTGTCTATCTATTTATGTGTCTATATGTATATCTATTTGTCTATATGTTTATCTACATATATATATATATATATATTGTGTATCTATCTATCTATCTATATATCTATCTATTTATATATTTATATGTGTCAATCTATCTATCTATATAACTATCTATCTTTCAATCAATCTATCAGTCTAACTATCTATCTTTTTTGTATTTTACTATATCAGGTCTATAAGTCAATTAATATATATATATATATATATATATATATATATATATATATATTTGTGTGTGTCTATCTATCTATATATCTATATATTTATATATTTATCTATGTGTCAATCTATCTATCTATATAACTATCTATCTTTTAAACAACCTATCTGTCTAACTATCTACTTTTTTGTATTTTACTCGTTCCATCTATAAGTCAATTAATATATATATATATATATTCTATCTATCAGTCTAATTGTCAATTTGTATATCGATATATATATTTATCTATCTAACTATCCAAATATCTATTAGTGTATCAGTCTATCACTTTATAAGCCAATATATCTATTTATTTATTTATTTATCTATCATTCTATTTTTCTACATGTGTATATATCAATCTTTCTTTCTTTCTTTCTATTTATTTTCCTATCACTCTATATGTTTATCTGTTTATATAACTATTTGTCCATCAGTCTATCTAACTATTTGTCTATCTTTCTATATGTATTTCAATATTTCTTTTTATATGTCTATTTGTCTATCTATCTATCTATATATCTCATTATTTATCTAAATGTCTAACTATCTATCTCTATATCTATCAATCTCTATAACTATCTAACTAACTATTTTCTATCTATCTATTGATCTATCTATCCATCTGATTATCTATATATATGTTTATGTGTATATATATATATATATATATATATATATTTCTATATCTTTTTATATCTATATATCTATCTATCTATCTATTTATTAATCTATCTACCTACCTACCTATCTATCTCTCTATCTATCTATTGGTCTATATGACTATTTCTCTATATCTATATCAACCTTTTAGTTTATTTGTATATAAGTCTATGTATCTATCTATCTATCAATATATCTAATTGTCTATCAATTTGTCTTTATATCTATCTATTTATTGTCAATCTAACTGAATATCTATCTATCTATCTGTGGCTTTTTCTATCTATTATCTATCTATATGTTTATCTATCTAACTATATATTTCTATATAGGTCTATATGTCTATCAATCAATCTATATAACTATTTATTTGTCTATATGTCAAACTATTTAACTATTTTTTTATAAATATTTCTATCAATAAATCAGTGTGTGTGTGTGTGTATATATATATATATATATATATATCCATCTATAAATATGTCTATTTATATATTTCTATGTCTATCTATTTATTTATCTATCTATCAATATATATATATATATATATATATATATATATATATGTCTATCTATCTGTCTGTGCATTTATTTATCTATCTATCTCTATGTCTGACTAATTTTCTATCTTTCTATCTATATGTCTATTTATTTATAAATATTTTTGTCTATATATATATATATATATATATATATATATATATATATATCTATCTATCTATCTATCTATCACTCTATTTATCTATCCATGCATCTATCTTTTTATTAGTCTTTTAGAATATAAGTCTATATATTTATCTATCTATATGTCTATTTATCTATCTATATATTTGTCTAACTATATATATAACTATCTCTTTATCTGGATATCTATCTATTTGTCTATCTTTCTATCTATATATGTCTATTTGTTTAACTTTCTATTTGTCTATTTATCTAATTATCTATGTTTCTAATTTTTTATATATCAATCTATCTATCTATTTATCTTTCTATCTATCTAATTCACTAACTAATTAACAATCTATTTGTCATCTGTCTATCTATCAATTTTTTATCTGTTTAATTATTTAACTTTTTGTTTGTCTAATAGTCTATCTATCTGTCTGTCTATCTATCTTTCTTTCTATATGTCTATATGTATGTCTATCTACCTATTTATTCATATATGTATCTATCTAACTATTTATTTATGTGTCTATATGTCTATCTTATAATCTATCAATCTACCTATATGTCTACTCTCAATCTATCCATCTATATATCTATCTATCTATCTTTTGTTCTTTATATTTGTCTATCTATCTATTTGTCTATCTATCTTTCTATCTATAATTTATTAATCTATCTTTTTGTCCATGTCTATTAGTATATCTATATAATAGTGTAACTATCTAATTGTCTATCTAACAATTTATCTATCCGTCTATTTATCAAATTATATAATTGCCTTTTAGTCTATCTTTCTAATTGTCTATCTGTTATCTATTTATGGCAATATGTTTAATGTTTCTATCTATATATATGTATATTGGTCAATCTATCTATCTATCTTATGTT
>JAREIK010002726.1:0-77589 GCA_029783825.1 Sapria himalayana
ATCTGTTATTTGTCTATCTGTCTATCTATCTATCTATATATCTATCTGTCTTGCTATCTATCAGTCTATCTATCTATTTAACGATCAATTTATCTTTCTATCTATCTATCTTTATATCTATTTGTCTATCTATATGTCTATCGATTTGTCTATATATATATATATATATATATATATATATATATATATATATATCAATTTTTTTAAATATCTATCTTTCTTTCTAACTATCAATCTTCCTATCTATCTGTCTATATATATGTCTACCTATATATATATATCAATCAATCTATCTATCTATCTTTCTTTCTGTCTGTCTATCTATCTATCTATAAATCTATTTATCTAGATATTTGTCTATCTATAGGCATATATATATATATATATGTCTATCTCAATATCTATATATCTATATGTTGATCAATCTGTCTATATATCTATCTATCTATTTGTATATCTATCTATCTATTTGTATATCTATCTATATATCTATCTATATATCTATCTGTATATCTATTTGTCTATCAATTTTTCAATCTATCTATCTATTTATTTGGGTATCTATCTTTTAAAAGATCTATTAATCAACTTGTCTATCAATATGTCTATCAATCTACCTATTAATCTATCAATCTACCTATCTATTAGTCTATCTATATGTCTAGCCATATGTCTACCAATATATCTATCTATCTAATTATTTATTAATCTATATCTATGTATCTATCTTATAATCTCTCTATATATATCCAAGTATCAATTAATTAATCAATTAATCAATCTGTGTATATCAATATGTATATCGATCTATCTTTACTCTATCTATCTAATTAACTATATGTCTATCTATCTATCTTTATATATATTTATCTGTTTATCTATCTATTTATGTATCTATCATTGTCTATCTATTTATCTATTTATCAATCTATCCGTCTATCAATCTATCTATCAATCTATCATTCTATTTGTCTAATTATATGTATATTTTTATCTTTTTATCTGTTTATATATATTTGTATCTATCTATCTATTAATCTAACTATCAATCTATTTATGAATCTGTCATCAATCAATCATTCTATCTATATATCCATTAATCTATTTATCTATCTATCTACTTATTTGTCTATCTATCAATTTATCTATCTATCTATATGTTTGTCTATTTATTTATCTAACTATATGTCTTTCTATCTATAGATCTCTCTATCAACGTGTATATCAATCTATCTATATATCTACCTTGCTATCTATGTATCTTTCTATCCATGTATCTATCTATCTGTTAATCTATCTTTATTTCTATATGTCTATCAATCTATCTTTCAATCTTTCTATGAATCTATTTATCAATCAATCATTATAACTATATGTCTATCTTGTATTTTTCTATCAATCTGTCTATCAATCTATCCATCTATCTATTTATCAATTTATCTGTATATCTTTCTATCTTTCTATCTGCCTATCCAATTGACTATCTATTTGTCTATATGTCTATCTATCTATTTATTTATATATATGTATATCTATCTATCAATATATCTACCAATCCATTGTTTATTTATATGTCTATTTATCTATCTATCTTTCTATCCATCTATTATTCTGTCTATTTGTCTATCTATCTATTTATCTATCTATATATCATTCTATCAATCTATTTATCAATCTTTCTATCTATAATTCTATCAATCTATTTATCAATCTATCTATCAATCTATCATTCATTCTATATATCAATTTATCTAGATATATGTCTATTTATCTGTCTATCTATCTTTTTATTTATTTTCAAATCTATCTGTCCATGAATTTTGGTTATATAGCTATCTATTTATATGTATATCGATTTTCCTTTCTATTAAGTATTTATAAGTCTATCTTTCTGTCTAACTATCTATGTATCAATATATCTATCAATATGTCTATTTATTTGTTATCTATCTATTTATCTATCTGCCTTACTATCTATCTATCTATCTATTTGTCGATCAATATGTCTATCTATTTGTCTATCTATCTAACTATCATTCTATCTATGTTTCTATATATCTATCGATCATCATATCTATTTATCTTTCAATCTATCAGTCTGTAAATATATCTATCTATCTATATATATATATATATATATGTCTATCTATATGTATATCTATTTATCTATAAATCTGTCAATCTGTCTGTTTACCTATCTTTCTCTCTGTTTATATGTGTGTCTATCTGTCTATCCATCTATCAATATATTTATGTATCTATATCTCTATCTATCTATCTGTATATATATCTATATATCTATCCGTCTATCTATCTGTATTTCTATTTATCTATCTGTCTATCTATTTATCTATCTATATGTCTATCTATTTGTCATTCTATCTAACTATCTTTCTATCTATTTTTCTATCTATCAATTTATTAATATATCTATCTATTTATATCTCTTTATTTATATCTATCTATCTTTCTTTCAATCTGTATATATATATATATATATATATCTATCTATCTATCTATCTGTATATATATTTATCTATCTATCTGTCTATCTATTTTTCAATCTATATGTCTATTTATTTGACTATCTATCTAACTAACTAACTATCTATGTATATACCAATATATTTGTCAATCTATTTATTTGAATATCTTTCAATCAAACATTCTAACTATATATATGTCTATCTATTTGTTTATCTAACTATCAATCTATCATCTATCTTTTTTGTCTATCTATCTTTCTACCTATCTATCTATTTATATATATGTCTATATATTTGTCTATTAATCAGCCTTTCTATCAATATGTCAATTAATCAATCAATCTATCTATCTATCTATATGTCTATCTATATGCCTATCTATATGTCTACCTATCTATATATTTATATATCAATCAATATATATCTATGTATCTATTTAATAATCTATCTATATATCTATTTATGTATGTATCTATCTATCTATCTACCTATATGTCAGTCAATCAATTAATTAATCTATCAATCTATCTAACTATCTATATGTCTATATATTTATCTTTCTCTATCTCTATCTATCTATCTAACTATCTATCTGTCTATATATCTATCTTTTTATATCTCTATCTGTATAGCTATCTATCTCTCTATCTATATATTTATCATTGTCTACCTATTTTTCTATCAATCTATATGTCTATCAAACTATCTATCAATTTTTCTATCTATTTATCTAATTATGTGTCTTTCTATCTATCTATCTATTTATATTTCTTTGTATCTATCTAACTATCAATCTGACTATTAATCTATATATGAATATGTCTATCAATCAATAATTCTATTTGTAAATATATCTATCTATCTTTATTACCATCGATTTGTTTATCTATCTATCAACATATTTTTTTTATCTATTAGTCTATCTATCAATGTTTCTATTTATTTAACTATCTGTCTTTATATCTATATACACTTTATCTATCAACATATTTATTTATCTTACTATCTATCTATCTTTCTGTCTATCTATCTCTATATCTATCTTTGTTTCTATCTATCTATTAATCTTTCTTTCAATCTATTTATAAATATATTTATCAATTAATCATTTTATCTATTTATCTATCAATCTATCTGTCTATCAATTTATATATCAATCTATACATCTATATATCTATCGATCTATTTGTTTATCTTTTTATCTTTCTATCATTCTATCAACTCTCTATTTGTCTATCTGTCTATCTATCTATCTATCTATCTTTATATCTATATAACTATCTATCAATCTATCTACCTATCTATCTGTCTATATGTTTGTCTATTTATCTATCTATATATCTATTTGTCTATCATTCTGTATATTTATCTGTCTATTATTATATCTATCAATTAGTATATCAATCTTTTGACTAGTCTATCTATCAATCAATCTATCTATCATTTTATGTATCAATCTATCTAGCTATTTGTCTATCTATCTATCTGTCTATCTATCTATTTATCTATCAATATATCTATCATTAAGTCAATCTATCTATCTCACTATCAATCTTTCAATTAATCTATTTATCAAACTATCTATATATATGCTTTTCTATTATTTGTCTATTTATTTGTATGTTTGACTATTTTTCTATTTCTCTATTTTTCTGTCTATCTACCTACCTACATGAATGTTTGCCTGGCTGACTAACTGACTAATTAACTATCTGCATGTTTATCAATTTGTTTCTCTATCAATATGTCAATCTATCTATCTACCTATCAATTTTTCTATTTATCTGTCTGTCTATGTATCCATCTATTTATTATCTATCTACTTAACTATCTATCTATCTCTTTGTCTTTCTAGCTAAATGTCTATCTATATACTATTTATCTATCTGTCTATTTGTCTATCTATCTATCTAACTATCTATCTAACTATCAATCAATCAATCAATCATTCTCTTTATCTATGAATCTATCTGTATATCTAACTAACTATCTATCTATTTTTGTATCTTTCTGACAATATATCTGTCTAACTAACTAACTAACTAACTATATATCTATCTATCTATATATTTGTATATCTATCTACTATCTATATAATAATTTGTCTATTTATTTATTTATCTATCTCTAAATCTCTTTGTCAATAAATCAATCAATCTATATTTTTAATAATATATCTATCTTTTGTCTATCTATTTGTCTATGTATCTCTCTATCTTACTACCTATCTAATAGTCTATTTATTTATCTATCAATCTGTCTATTAATCTTTCCATTAATTTGCCTATATATTTATCTATAAATCATTGTATCTATGAATTTATCGATCTATCTTTAATCTAAATATCTATCTATCTATTTGTTTAATCTTTCTATATATTTATATATATGACTATCTATCTGTCAATCTATTTGTGTATTTATCTATCTATATTTCTAGAAGTCTATTAATCTGTATATCAATTTGTCTATCTATTAGTCTTTTAATCTGTGTATTAATCTTTATATCAAACTATCTATATATTTATCTATCTATTTGTCTGTCTTCCTATATGTGTCTTAATTTATCTATTTGTTTGTCTATCCATTTGTTTATCTACATGCATGCATGAATTCCTACCTACCTATTTGTTTATCTCTCTATCTGTATGTATGTATATCTATCTTCCTTTCTTTTTGTCTATCTTTTAGTTTGTATATCTATTTTTATATTTGTATGTATGTCTATCTGAATGCTAATCAATTTATATATTAATCTATCAATCAATTTGCCTAACAATCTATCTATTAATCTAGCAATCATTCTATCTATCAATATGTGTATTTATCTATCGATATATTTATCTATCTATCTATTTAATTATCTATCTATCGATTTATTTATCTGACTATATATCAATCTATATATATGTGTATCTATTTATCTAACTATTTGTCTATTTATCTGGAAATCAATAGGCCTATTAATCCATCTATCAAACAATCTATACATCTATCTATTTCATTCTCTATCTATCTATTTGTTTATTTGTTTGTATGCATATATATCTATATGTATGTATGTGTGTATCATTGTCTGACTAAATGTCAGCCTGCCTGTCTATATATATATCTATCTATTTGTTTATTTATTTATTTGTCTATATTTCTATTTATTTGTTTATCTTTCTATCTATTGATCTATCTATCTATCTATTTGTTAATCTATATAAGTATATATCTGTCTATCTATATATCTATCAATATGTTTATCAATCTGTCTATCTATCTATCTATTTTTTTAAATATCTTTATATCTCTCTATCTGTCAATCTCTATGTCTAGCTATTTTTCTTTCTATCTCTATATCTATCTATTTATCTATGTGCCTATCTATTTGTCTATCTATTTGTCTATCTATTTGTCTATCAATTATCTATCTATCAATTTAACTATCTGTCTATCTATCTGTCTATCTATCTGGCAATCAGTAGGTCTATTAATCTATCTATCAAACTATCTATACATCTATCTATTTTATTCTCTATCTATCTATCTATTTATTTATTTTTTTGTATGTATATCTATCTATCTGTATGTATGTGTGTATCCTTGTCTGACTAAATGTCAGCCTGCCTATCTATATATCTATCTATCTATTTGTTAATCTATTTATTTGTCTCAATTTCTATTTATTTGTTTATCTTTCTATCTATTGATCTATCTATCTATCTATTTATCTATATGTTTATCTATCTGTCTGTCTATCTATCTAATTTTTTAAATATCTTTATATCTCTCTATCTATAAATCTCTCTGTCTGTCTATATATCTATCTATCTATCTATCTATGTCTTTATTTATCTATCTATTTGTTTATCTATTTGTCTATCTATTTGTCTATCTAACTATCTTTCTATCTTTCAATTTGGGAATTAACCTGTCTAACTATCGATATATCAATCTATGTATGAATATATCTATATAACTATCTATATATCTATCTATGTATTTGTATATCTATCTGGCTATCTATTTATTTGACAATATCTCTATCCATGTGTCACTTTGTTTGTCTGCCTACGTGATTGACCGTATGCGTCCCTGATTTTTTGTTTATCTATTGTTTTTTTGTTTTCCTATCTATTTATTTGTTTATATGTATGTGTGTCTATCTATTGATGTGTCTACCTATCTGTCTTTCTATAAGTCTCTCTATCAATATATCTATCTAATTCTCTGTGTATATATATATATATATATATTTATCAATTTGTCTATCTATTTGTCTAACTATCTTCTATCTATCTTTCTATCTATCAATCTATTTATCTATCTATCTCTATCTATCTCTATCTATCTCTATATCTATTTGTCTGTTATCTATCTATATATATATATATATATATCTATCTATTTGTCTATCTATTTGTCTAACTATCTTCTATTTATCTTTCTATCTATCAATCTATTTATCTATCTATCTATCTGTATATCTATCTATATTTTATCTTTCTATCTATCTGTCTATCTATTTGTCTGTCTATCTATCTATTTATTTATTTGTTTATCTATCTATCTATAAATCTATCTATCTATATATTTGTCTATGTATCTTTCTATCTTTTTGTCTATCTTTTTGTTTATATATTTGTCTATCTATCTATCGATCTATCTATCTATGTGTTTATCTATCTACCAATTTATCTATCTACCATTTTTCTATCTATCTATGTATCTATCTATATATCTTTCTATCTATTTGTCTGTTTATCTATCTATCTATTTGTCTATCTATCTATCCATATATATATATACTATCTATATATCTTTATATCTATATAACTATCTATCTATCTATATATCTATTAGTCTATCTATCAATCTTTCTATCTGTCGATCTATTTATTTATCTATCTATGTATTTGTTTATCTATCTATCTATCTATCTGTCATTCTATTTGTCTATCTATCTATTTATCTTTCTATCTATCTATATTTCATTCTATTTATCTATCTATCTATATGTCTATTTCACTATAAAAAAATATTTTTTAGCTACAAAATTTAGCTAGGGAAATAATCCCAAGTTAATTATCTAAGTATTCGCTAGGGAATATTAAGAGATGTTTGATTTTACATTGAATTATAAATTATCAATGGATTTGTGATGGATTATATTTCGAAATATTTGATTGAAAATTGTTCCTAGCTAATATTAGCGTAAATTTTCACACAAAGAATGGTGGATATTTTAGCAATAACTTTAAATTTGGATTTTTTCTTGCTAATTAATTAAAGATAAATCCCTCGCTAAATAATATTCTAAAATTTTTCTTACTGATTTTATATTTATTTTCTAGCGATTATTCCTTAAATGATAATTTTCACAAAATATATGTATTTAGATATAATTTTATTTCTTGCTATTTTGGCTTCGGATAATTTTCATCGCAAATCTTTAATAAATTAATTTTTTTTATATTAATTTTTTTTAATATTTATATGATTTCATATATTAAAGGTATGTCATGGTCTATGGATGAGCAATCCTTGAAGGTCACATTCTCCTCATATAATTATAAAAATAGGATATTGTAAACAAATAATTTATATTAATATAGGCTAAAAAACTATTTTTATGATTATAAAATTTTAAAAAAATTATACAAAATATTTTTTCAAAAAATTTAATTATGATATTTAAATATTTGTATTTAAAAAAGATTAAATAATTAATTATATAATTATAATCATTTTTTAAGATATTTTAATTAATAAATAAACATACATAAAAATTACTACTAATATAAAACTAAAATATTTAATAGTATGATTAAATAAATAAAATTATAAAAATATCTAAATTAATAAATTAACAAGTAAATATTTATATTTTTTTAAAATATTTTTATGATTATAGGAATTTTTTAAAAAATATTTACTAGAAGATTTGAAATTTTTGAATGATAAAAAAAATTCAAATATTTCATAAAATTTAAAAACAATAAATTGATATTTAAAGATAAATACATAGATGTTTTAATTACATCAACCAAATTTTGAAGATTTAAAAAATAAATATGCTAGTGTGGTTATTAAAAGAACACTTCAATTATTTTTTTAGGATTTTAAAAAAGTTATTTAAATTATTACTAATGAAATTTTTTTGTCATTGTCCTAAAAACACTTAATTTTTATCCCTATAAACACTTTTGAAAAGTACTACCAAACTGACCTTAAGTTGATTTGAATTTAAATGGTATATTTTGTCCCTATTTAAATTTTTAAGAATTAAGCAATTGAATAAGATCTTTTTTATTAACTTTAATATTTCATTTTTATTAAAATAATAAATATAACTTATTTTATTAAACTTCTCACTTTAAGTAATTTTTAGAATTTTATAAATTATACTTTTATATCAAATAATATGAAATTTAATGCCTATATAATTATTTCTTATTATATTCATAAAAAATAAATTGAATTCATAAAAATTTATAATATATATATATATATATATATATATATATATATATATATATATATATATATATATATGAAATACTTTATTATAATATATTATTATTTTTTATTTATGAAATAATATCATTTATGGTTAAATAAAAATCAATTTCTTTTTTTTATTTATATTTTTAAATTTTTATAATTTTAGTTTACTTTTATATATTTATCTCTTTTTTATATATATATTTACATTCATTTTTTTATTTATAGTTTCCGTGGAATATAAAAATGCTTAGGCATTCAAGTACTTAACCCTTTTTATCTATCTTTGTGAAGAGGAAGAGAGGAGAAGTGAAACCGGACTACAGGAGCACGTGGTTTCAAAACAAAGTAACTCAAGTTCATCAACTTATTCTAATGTGATGTATCTGTTTCACTTGAATATCGCTACGATGCAGGTTGTCGGTGTACAATCTGTCATTAACTGATAATCTAGTTTCTGATTCCCAACAAATCATATTTTCTTTTTTTTCTAAATGAATATCATGTGGTTCATCTGGCTTGACATTCTAGTTTATGTTAGAAGAATATGAGCATTTCTTAGAAACTAATCTTCTTTGATTTGGATTTTAGAATTGGTTTTAGTGTTGATGGTATCATATCTGCATTTTTTTTCTTCTCAGTTGGTCACTACTATATTTTTCATTAAATTTTGTTTCTAATTTGGAATTTGAATTCTACATATTTAGCTATTCTTTTTTTTTTTAATCTCAATTGGACATGCGATTCTATGCATGTTGTTTTAGACTTGCACCGTAATATTCAAAATTTGATTTGATCATCTTTTTTCATTTTTTTTATTTTTGTATTTTCCAGTATTTGCACCACACACTTAATATTCTCATTTGCTATAAGTATAAGTGAATATAAAAAAGTTAATGAAATAAGAGGAAGTACATATAATTTGAGAATATGAATGCAAAAACACCAATAGACTATGTTGTGCTCCAAATATCACCTAAATCATCATTGTTAGATTTTTTATCTATAATGATATAATATCTTCTACATGTGCATATATAATCTTTCTCTATCTTTCTTTATCTTTCTTTCTCTCTAGATATATATGTATGTATATGTTCATTGATTTTTTGTTCATTGTAGGTGTTCTTTGTCCATCAAGAGCAATGGGAAGACAGAGAAGCTTGATACTAGTCTTTTAAAGTCAGTTGTGAGTCAGTTAAAAGTCATAGAATCACTGAGAGGTCTTGCAGGCTCTTCACTCGAGATCAAACCAGATTAATTCTAAGATCATGAAACTTGCTTTACCAAAGGAACAGTCAAAATGTTACAAACAAGACCCACCAATTATTTTTCTAACCAAAGTTGATTGCCACTTTTTCTTTTGAAGGGTTATGCAGTTTGCCAGTGCACCTAAAGTTTTAGAAACTTTTTATGCATTTGATGAGGAGATTTCCTAGCTGGAAGTGGCCTGGAAAATTAACTCTCATGTAGTATTATTTTTTTTAATATAATCTACTTTTTAAATGAAGATTATTCGAAATTTTAATAACATTGTAAGTCTCATGGAGTTCTTAACTTAGTATTCAAAGAGCTAGAGAACATTCTTAAGGTACCTTTCCTTCACATCTCTCCTCAAAATGCACACAGTGTTGTACTCTAATTTATATTCAAGCTCAATTAATGGATTCAATGCCATTTTTAATGATAGTCCATCGATATTGACTGCTTTGCCTAAATTAAAATTAAAATAGATCATGTTTTTGATGCGATGATACATTTATTCGCTCAAAAGCAATAAGTCTCGGGTTCAAGACAATTAGATATGACCTCTTTGATATATCAATGCTAAGATTTGTTGAGAGATATATTTATATACCTTTCTCTAACCTTATGTTAGCCAAGAAACTTGTGCATTGAGTACACATACATGTTTACCCAAACCAAGCTCAATTGATTAATTAAATGCCATTTTTTATTATAGTTATCAACATTGATTACTTTAAATGAATTAACATTAACATAAATTATATGTATGTATATAGATATAAAGATATATAGATATATATTTACGTATGTATATAGATATGTATATATGTACGTATATTGATATATATATGTAGGTATATAGATAGATATATATATATATATATATATATGTGTGTGTGTGTGTGTGTGTGTGTGTAGACAAATATATATATGTATATGTGTGTATATATACATATATATGTGTATATAGACATACATACATATATATGTGTGTGTGTGTGTGTGTACACATATATATGTGTATATAGACATACATACATATATATATATATGTGTGTGTGTGTGTGTGTGTGTGTGTATAGACATATATATATGTGTATATAGACATACAAACAAACATATATATATATGTGTGTGTGTGTTTGTGTGTGTATGAATATATATATATATGTGTGTGCGTGGGTGTGTGTGAGTGTGTATATATATAATTGAGTGGTGTCTGACCATGGGCAATCTACCTAAACCACAAGAGGAAATAATTCTTGGCCAAACAAATGATGATATTGATAGCTAGTTAGGAATTAGGATCGAACTCGCAATCTTCAAGTAGTTGTGAATTCAATACCCTACCAACCAAACTACCATGTCATTATTAGTTGCAATTATATTTTGATTTTAAAGCATTTGCATAAAATTGAAGCCTAATTTAGATTATTTTTTAACTCATATCATGAATTTATGAATCAACTTAATTAGAAATTTAAAATTTATATGACTAATATATATTATATAATGATTTTGTTTATATGATGTTTTTTTTGAAATAATAATATTTTTATTTTTTAATGGATTATATTTTATTGTAATACATCGAGAGTAATATGACTAGAAATACTTAATTAAATTTGATTTCTCATAGAAAAATGAGAGATTAAAGTAATGTAGTTGAAATATATGGGTTATATTTTTCAGTCTCTAAAAATATTATCAAAAAATAACATTATACATAAACTTTTATACATTTATATAATCATATGACAATACAAATTAAATATCTATACTATAAATATAAATGTATAACATTATATATAAACATTGATATGCTTATATAAACATATAATGTTATATATAAATATTTATACATATGTTTAAATGTTTATAAATATTTATACAACATTTACATAACACTATCCATTTATATAATTGTTTATATAACATTTATATAACATATAAAATATGTATACATATTTTAAACAGTTATATAACATATAAATTTTATATAAATATATAATTTTTATAATATTTATCTAAATGTGATATACATACTATATAATATTTATAAAAGTTTTACATATATATATTTCACTACAAGAAAATGTTTATTTATCTAAGGGAATAGCTAGGGATTAGCATGGAATTTATGATTTTTCAATGAAATGAAAATTTGCAACGGATTAGTGACAAAATATTTTCCTAAATTCCGCTCAAGAAAAGCGGAGATTTTAGCTAAGGATTTAGTGACGGTAATTTACTAGCTAATAAAACCTAGAATATACCGAAGAATTTAGTGACGGAATTTTTATAGCTAATAAAACCTGGAATATAGCGACAAAGTTAGCGATAGAAATCCTCTAACTAATAAATTGTGAAATATAGCCACATTTTTAGCGACGGAATTTTCCTAGCTAATAAAATCTGGAATCTAACAACGGATTTAACAATAGATTTAGTGACGCATTTCCCTAGCTAATAAAATATGGAATATATCGATAGATTTTGCGACTGAATTTCTCTAGCTAATAAAATCTAAAATATAGCGACGAATTTAGCGACAGAATTTCTCTAGCTAATTACATACTGATTATAGTGACGGATTTTAGCGATGGAATTTTCCTAGCTAATTACATCTAAAATATAGTGACGGATTTAGCGACGGAATTTCACCAGCTAATCTTTAATTATTTAATTTTTGTTTAATTTATTATTAGTTTTAATATTTTATTTAATTTTGTTTATTTAATATATGTTAATGGTCTATAGATGAGTGATCCTTAAAAGATATATCCTCCTTGTAAAGTTATAAAAAAAGGGTATTATAAATAAATAATATAAAAAATATAAAAAATATAAAAATACAAAAAAATCATATTAATAAGGAATAAAATAACTATTATTATGATGTATAAATTTTTTAAAAAATTATACAAAAATTTTTTTTATAATTTTTAAGTAACTTAAAAATTTGTTTTAACTTAACATTAAATAATTAATTCTATAAGTATAATAATTTTTTACAATATTTTAAAAATTAAATTAACATACATTAAAATTTCGACTAATAAAAATATAAAATAAGTCATTGTATGATTAAATAGAACATATTTTCAAAAATATCTGAATTGATGAATAAACTAGTAATTATTAATATTATTATAAGTAAAAAAAATTTATGATTATAGGAAACTTTTAAAAAATAATTAATACAAAATTTGAATAAATACATAGATGTTTGCCCCTACTAAATTTTTTAAGAATTAAACAATTGAGCAATATTTTTACTATTAGCTTTTAACATTCCGTATTTATTATAATAATAATTATAACTTTTTTTAATTATCTTCTCACTTTAAGAAATTTTTTGAATTTTAAAAATTATTAATGATATCAAATAATATGAAATTTTATTCCTTTAAAATTATTTCATATTATCTTCATACTAATTAATATGAATTTTTAAAAATTTATAACCATAAAATGTATATAATTATATATTTTTTAACATTAATAGTATTTTATAACTCTTAGGAGAGTGGCTAGAAGACAAGTCATCTTTTCATGTATGTCTTATTATATAGAGTTTGTAAATTTTGTAGCTATTTTATTTTTTTTATAAGGCTAAACATATATTTTTTTAAATTGTTTATATATTTATTATTTAATTAATTTTATAATAAAAAATTATAAGGTATTTGTTTTTCATGTGTACCATGCTACACACACATGAATATTGTTGAGAAATTTTTGATAATAAATAAAAAAAATTAGTCTTTTTATATTATATATATATATATTGTTTATTTAATATCTTTATAATTTAAAATTTAAATATTTTGGTAATATATATAATCACTTGTTGTCGAGACGCAAGAGACAACTCTAACAAGCGAAGCAGCTAAGTCCCTCGCAGTCCACCTCTATCTCTCGACACTAACACATCAAAACCTAATCGAAGAGTAATATAAGCGAGATTTCTTATTGGTTTAAGGAATGGTTTTACCATAATTCTTCATCAATTATCTTAATGCAAGAGTGTGCATTTTGATTCTGTTATTTTTTATTCCAAAATTCTTCTTCATTAATCGCCATGGTAAGCTTGGATTGCTTATATAAACTTATTCATATACATACTTCGTACATTTGTGATATAATGCATTCTCATTGTGTATATGTTGATGGTGCACAATAGGTATGCCAACTTGATATCTACACCAGTATACATAATTATATATAAACAATATACGTAAACAACATACATAAACATAATTGTATTTTATATATGTGTATTTAAACTTAACTATGCATCAATATGGATGTGTGATATAATTCAAATTTCTTATATAAGTGTATTTTACAATATCTATAACTATAAAAATAGTATACATAAACATAACTATATATAAATATAACAATGTATATTTAATATATATATATATATATACATAACTATATATATATATATATATATGTATTTAACAATATGTATATCAACATATTGCTATATATAAATGTATTTATCTACATTAATATACATAACTATATATAAATAGTAACCATAAAGAGTATACATAAACAGTATTAGGTATAATGACTTGATATCTACATCGATATACATAACTTTATATAAACAGTATACATAAACAACATACATAACCATACGTGTATTTTATATAAGTGTAATTAAACATGCCCATACATCAATATGCACGTGTGATATAATTCAAATTTCTTATATAAGTGTATTTTACTATATCTATAACTATAAAAATAGTATACATAAACATAACTATATATAAATATAACAATATATATTTAATATACATACATACATACATATATATATATATATATATATATATATATGTATGTATGTATTTAACAATATATATTCAACATATTACTATATATAAATGTATTTATCTACATCAATACCTATACATAGCCATATGTCTTCATATATATTATTACATGAAAAAAAATATATAACTACATCTACAACATGTATAACTACATGCTTCAGAAACTTAATATCCATTCATATCATTCATCTCATTCATACATATTTTTTCTGGATATTGTATAAATCTTTATCATTTTCCCATATATTTTAGGAACTTAAATTTAATTTTTTCAACCTTAAATGTATTTTATTATATTTTTATATGTTTGTATAATCATTATGATTTAATATGTTTAGATTTTGTATTTTTGTTTCACATAATATCATTTAACTAAAACTAATTTCTAATAAAATGTTCATTTGTTTAAAATTCATGTTGTAAATTTCAAAATAAATAACAATATGTTGGTGTAATAAATATTATAAAAAATATTTAAAATATATAAGTGATGTAGTTTCAATTTACAAAGATAAAACTTTAAAATTAAAATTTATTTACAAAATAAACTTTTCATCTCATAATATGCAATATGTTATATTTATTATAAATAAACAATGTTTGAAATGTATTTATTAATTTCAAAATACAACATTGTAATGTATTAAATTTAAAAAAAAAATCTAAAAATAATTATTAAAAAAAAAACAAATTCATATATTGAAATGGTTATTTATATATTTTGAATAAAATTTAAAAATAATTATTTGTAGAAAAATTTACTCATGTATTTCTATGGTAATTTGTTTTGTTTGAACATAATTAAAGAAATATATTATATTTGTTTGAATTTTAAAGTTTCTAAAATTTATTAATAATAATAAATAATAGGAAGAAATCTATCAAAGACATTAATATTTTAATACAAAATTTATATAGAAAAACAAAATCAATATTATCTATTTATGAACTATATTTTCATTTTTAACATAAATGTAAAAACAAAATAATTTTCAAATATGCCAACTTCATTTATTTATAAGAGTATAATGATAGTTATTTTAATATAGATATTAAAAAAACAACTATGAATAAAATAGAAGCTCATATATATAATTCATAATTTCATTTTATGCATTAATATGCTTCACACACACACTCACACTCACACACATGCATACACACACACACGCACACACACGCACGCACGCATGCAAATATTTGTTTTAAATATAAATAATTTACAATATTTTATAAATTGTGTACCATATATAATATTTTATTTTAATTAAATTTTCAAAATCAAAAAATTTTAAATACATTTACACACACACACACACACACACACACACACACACACACACACACACACACACACACACACACACACACACACACACACACATATATATATATATATATAATAGATTCATGTGTAACTTTATATATACATTACCTATATAGGTATATGTGTATGTTTATGTGGGTGTACAATAGTATATGCATGCATACAAATATATACACTCTACTTTGAAAATGTAGATACATGTGTGAATATATAAAAAAGAACAAAAATTTGTATGCTGATATATAATGTATAGAAATGTATATGGATGTATAAATGTGTGTGTGTGTAGGGTAGTGTATATGCACATATATATTTATTCATATATATGTAAATATCAACATTAATTTTGAGAAGAAAAATACTTGAGCACATAAACATTCACTTGTTCTACAAATTCGTGAGAGCATGAGCAAAAAGTGACATTATTGCAAGATACTACTAATCTCCTATCTATAACACTTTGCCTCAAATTTTGATCAGAGTTCTACTTGTAATGATAAGGATCATTCAATACTACATACCATGGAGTTATATTTCATTCAATATTATAATTTGTTCAAATAAAAAAATTTATCTAATATCTTCTTCAACAACTCTTCTATCTTCTTTTTCTTTTCTTAATAAGCTATTTTCAATGTTGATTATATGTACATTTCTTATTTAATATCTCTAGTTCAAACTATTGTAATAGTAAAATCCATCAAATCAATCTAGGCCTGACATCTTTTTTTTTCTATGAGATATTTGATTATAGAATATTTAGTATAGACTATGACTTTGATTCCCAATAAATATGATATTAATTTTCCAAAAGAAAAGATTGTTGATACAAGTTCTTTCTCTATAGTGGTGTAATACAATTAGGCATTTGAGAGTGTGTTGTTATCATACTATATGATAACTATTTATAAATATTTATATAACTATATAAAACTTTTTATAATTTATATTTAACTATATTTGTAACTATGTAAACTATTTTTATAACTATATTAATAACTATATATAAATATTTTTTAAACTATATAATATTTTATAATTATATGAGTAATTCCATATAACTCTATTTTTAACAAAATATATCATATGTATAATAATATAAACTATATATAATTGTATTTTACTAAATGTATAACTATAAAAATGTTATATATAACTATATCTTTAACTACATACATATTTATAACTATATGTGTATAACTATATATAAATATTTGTATAACTAAGTAATACTTTATATAATTAACTATAACTATATTTGTATCTATGTATACATATATCTATTAATATAATTAAATCTATATATTTATTTATAACTTTGTTTAATTTATATCAAACTACTTATAATTACTTGTATGAATATATCTATATATAATTATATGTTTAATATAAATCTATTTTTAATTATATATATTATCGGTATAAGAACATGTAGAGCTTTACCGCCTTCTCTGGTGACCATCTATTGAGGTCTATTGATTCTGTTTCTTTCTCTCATCAAATCTCTTTATTGCCATATGACAAATGGATTCAGATTTAGTTGAAGAAATGGGGGTTACGCTCACAAAGCTGTTTAGCTGGCTGTTTGCCAACAAGGAGATGAGGATTTTGATGCTAGGTCTTGATGTTGGCGGTAAGAAAACAAAACTGTATAAATTGAAGCTTAGTAAAATTTTCATCACAATTCCTACTATTATCTTCAAATGAAGAAATTGTTGAAAATAAAAACATCAATTTCACTGTGTGGGATGTTGGGGTCAAGACAAGATTCACCCTTTCTGGACGGATTACTTCCAAAATACCCAAGGTCTCATATTTGTGGTGGATAGCAATGACAGAGATCGAGTTGTTGAAGCTAGTGATGAGTTGCATAGGATGCTAAACAAAGAAAAGCATCGAGATGCAGTTTTGCTGGTATTTGCTAATAAACAAGATCTTACCAATGCGATGGATGCAACCAAAATTACTGACCAGCAAGGACTTCACTCTCTTCGCCAACACCATTGGCACATCCAGAGAACATATGCTAACTCTGGCATGGGCCTCTACGAGGGTCTTGATTGTCTTTCCAATTACATTTCTATCAAGTCATAAACAATTTTAGCAGGATGAGACAAACTTTGTTGACAAATTTGGATGTAGATCTAATCTTTGCCTATTTTGCTTGAGTTTTTTTCTGTTATGTGGATGTCATTATATGTTTCTAGTGGGATTCAAATTGTAGTTATATTTATATATTGCATGGCTGAAATTCAAGGCCACATTTACTTTGTTCTGATCTGTTGTAAGCCAAACTTGTTCGTTTTATATTTTTTGTCCTTTTGCCATTGGATCCCAAAGTTATAAGTACATATAATTATATATAATTTTCTTTGACTATATGTATAACTATAAAATATTATACATAACTATAATTTAAAATATAATTAACAACATATATTTAATATACATTTTTATATATTAGTATATAAAAATGTATTTTACCATTTATATACCTATAGATAACTATATGTATACATATATAAAATTATATAATAAAATATATATACCTACATGTATAAATATAAGTATAGCTATATGAGTAACTATATGTGTAACTATATGAATAACTACATGTAATTATAAAATAACATACAATATTATGTTTAACTATATGTGTATAACTATATATAAATATTTGTATTACTTTATAACACTTTATATAATTAAATATAACTATATTTGTACGTATGTATACATATATGTAAATCTATATATTTATTTATAACTTTATATATTTATGTATAACTATTTGTATGAATATATCTATATATAACTATATATTTAACTATATAAAAATATTTATAGCTATATATACTATATGTATAATAACATATAACTATAAATAATTATATCTTATTCTATGTATTACTTTAAAAGCTTTATACATAACTATATTTAAATATATAATTTATAACTTATATTTAATATACATTTGTATAATTTAGTATATAAAAATGTATTTTACTATATCTATATATATACATAACTATATGTATAAATATATAAAATTATATGAATAAATATATATACCTACATGTATAAATATAAGTATAACTATATGTGTAACTATATGTAAAACCACATGTAACTATATTTATAATTACATGTATAACAACATACATCATTATGTTTAACTATATGTGTATAACTATATATAAATATTTGTATAACTATATAATGCTTTATATAATTAAATATAACTATATTTGTAAATATGTATACATATATAAAATTATATAAAAAATATATATATACCAACATGTATAAATATATGTATAACCAATGTGTAACTATATGTAACCACATGAAACAATATTTATAATTACATGTATAACATATAACATTATGTTTAAATATATGTGTATAATTATATATAAATATTTATATAACTATATATACATATTTGTATAATTATATAAAACTCTATACAATTAAATATAAATATATTTGTAACAATGTATACATATTAGTAAATCTATATATTTATTTATAACTTTATTTATTTATGTATAATTATTTGTATGAATATATTTTTATATAACTATATGTTTAACTATATAAAAATATGTATGGCTATATATACTATATCTATAATAACATATAACTATAAATAAATGTATCTTATAATATGTATAACTATAAAAGCTGTATACATAACTATATTTAAATATATAATTTACAACTTATAATTAATATATATTGGTATATATTCGTTTATAAAAATATATATTACTATATCTATACCTCTACATATCTATATGTATAACTATATAAAATTTTATGAATAAATATATATACCTACATGTATAAATATAAGTATAAATATATGTGTAACTATATTTATAACCACATGTAACTATATTTATAACCACATGTAACTATATTTATAACCAAATGTAACTATATTTATAATTACATGTATAACAACATACAACATTATGTTTAATTATATGTGTATAACTATATATAAATATTTGTAAAAATAAATAAAACTTTATATAATTAAATATAACTATATTTTTAACTATTTATACATATATGCATACATATATGTAAATCTATATATTTGTTTATAACTTTGTATATTTTATGTATAACTAATTATAACTACTCGTATCAATATGTATGTATGTATGTATATATATATATATATATATATATATATATATATATATATATATATATATATATATATAACTAAATGGTTAACGATATATAATTTTTTATAACTATATATATTATATGTATAATAACATATAACTATAAATAATTATATCTTACTATATGTATTACTATAAAAAATTTATACATAACTATATTTTAATATTAATTAACAACATATATTTAATATACATTTTTATATATTAGTATAAAAATGTATTTTAGTATATCCATACCTATACATAATTATATGTATAAATATATTAAATTATATGAAAAAATATATATTCATACATGTATAAATATAAGTTAACTATACATTTAACTATATGTATAAGCACATGTAACTATATTTATATTTATATGCATAAAAACATACAACATAATATTTAACTATATGTGTATATCTATATATAAATATTTGTATAACTATAAAAACTCTATATAAATAGATATAAATTTATTTTTAATTATGTAAACATAAATGTATACATATATGTAGATATATATAATTGTTTATAACTTTGTATACATTCATGTATATCTACTTATAACTACATGTATGCATATATTAATATATAACTATATGTTTAACTATATGTATACTAACATTTAATTATATATAGGATAATACTAATTTGTTGCACTAACATTAAATTAACTGACAAAAGATATAATATCATTAGTATGTATGCACATGGCATGAGAGTGTCCGTTGGTCAGACTCATATATGGTATAATACAAATAAGAGTTGTACTCTTACCTATTACCAGCCTTTGGGCCTCAGGCTCATATATGAACTTATGTATGAAAAAAGATGTAATATTTGTTAGGTTTGTATAAAAGAATTTTTTTTTTATTTTATATAATTCCTCATTCTAAAAGTATATTCTCTATCTCTCTCTCCCTCCAATTCTTTCTGTGTCACTCTCTTCCTCTTTTTCTTTCTGTGTCACTCTCTCTCTCTTGTTATTTTATTTCTCACTCTCCTTTCTTGTTGTTCTATCTCTCTCTCTCTCTCCCTCCCTCTCTCTCTCCCCCCTCTCTCTCCCTCTCTCTTCCTTTCGCCATTTCTCTCTCCCACTTTCTCTCTCTCTCTCCCTCTCCCTCTCCTCTCTCTCACTCTCTCTCTCTCTCTCTCTCTCTCTCTTTTTCTCTCTATCTCTCTATCTTTCCATCTATATATCTATCTCTTTTTCTATCTCTATCTCTCTCTCTCTCCCCCTTTCCCCCTTCAAACTTTAAATGTCATTCTTGTTTGCTCTCATTTCGTGTGCATTATCTTATGTTGCTCACTTTATCTAGTATTACCGTGATATCTATTAATCTTTATCATCCTAAAAATTACTTTATCTATTCATGTAGATTCTACAAACACATTGCCTCAATATTCATTATATTTAACTTTTAAATATTCATCTAAAAGTAATTTTATTTAATTATTAGTATATTTTTAAGTAATAGAATGTTTACTTCTAAATAATGATTAAGCATTATTTTTTGTGAATAAAACAGGGGAAAATAAGTTCAAATCGTCAGTGGATGTACAGATGAATGGAATTTTGAATAAATATTTTTTGAGTGGGCTTGAAACTTTCATCAATTTTACATGTAGTCAATCGAGATGGATGGATGGAGAAAAAATTAAGTGTCCATGTAATCATCACAAGTGTCAGAATATCCTTTTTCATGATGCAAACACTATAAGATACTATTTGGCTAAATATGGCTTTGTGCTAATTTATTTTGTTGGATTTATCATGGGTAATGTACAATGGCTCTAAACATTGACCAAAATGAGATTACTGAATCATTTTCTTGTGGTGAAGAATCATCACACACATACCATAGAATGATAACGATAGCTAATGGTGCTGACTTCAATATGGATTATATGGATTAACTACCTAATACCGAAGCTCAAAAATTTTATAAAATGCTTAAAGCTACAGATAAATAGTTGTTGCTTGATTATAAAACACATTCATATTTGTAACTTGTGGCTCGACTTATGAGCATTAAGTCAAAAAATCATGTTTGAGAAATTATTTGATCAGGTGACATAACTGATGAAGGAGATTGTTTCGGATAATAATTTGATCACTAACAACTTTTACAACACTAAATAGTTACTACGAGGAATGGTTCTACAAATGGAAAAAAATTCATTATTGTTTCAATGGATGTATGTTATATTGGGGTGGTGATAGTGATTTAATTAGCTGTAAGTTTGTTGATCATCCTATATTTAAGAAGGCATCTCTTGTTGTAGAGACGTGAAAAAAATTAAAAGTTGCATTTAAGAAGATGTATTATTTTCTATTAATTTTTCGATTATATAGACTACATGCATCAAATTCTATAGCAAATGATATGAGGTGGCATTCTGAGCATGAGGTTGAAGAAGAGGTAATGAGTCATCCAACAGATTCACTTGCTTGGAAGCGTTTTAATCATAGACATCAAGATTTTGTAGCTGAAAGTTGAAATGTGAGATTGAGTCTCTACACTAATGGATTTCAACCATTTGTGTAATCTAGAAAATATTATTCAACATGGGCAGTGATAGTGACAACTTATAACTTGCCTCCTTGGTTGTGTATGAAGAAGCAATATATGTTTTTGTCAAAATTAGTTCCAGGGCCAAAAAATCCAAAAAACATGTTGGATATTTTCTTACTGTCTCTTATTGTAGCTTTAAATCATTTGTGTGATGTTGTCGTGAACACATATGATATCTCAAAGAAGCAAATTTCATTATGCGGGCGGCCCTTATGTGGATGGTAAGTAACTTTTCTGCATATTCAATGTTGTCTGGCTGGAGTACTACAAAATGATTCGCATGCCCATATTGCATGACAAATTTCGATGCATTTACCCTCAAATTTAGTGGTAAACAATCATGGTTTGATAACCATCATAAGTTTCTATCTATGAATCATCCATTTCAAAGAAATAGAACTGCATTTCGAAAAAATAAAACTATGATTACAGTTGCACCAGTAGTTCGTTCATGAGATGATATTATGACAGAGATTCAAAGTTTGGGTTTGAAGAAGGTAATTGAAAAAGATGCTACTAGAAGTAATGGACCAATAGGCAAAATATTTGGCTAGAGGAAACATAGTATATTTTGGGACTTGCCCTATTGGAAATCAAATATTATTCATCATAACTTAGATGTAATGCATATTGAAAAGAATATGTTTGATAATATTTTCAACACTATCCTTAATGTAGACGAAAAAATAAAAGACACTTTAAAATCAAGACAAGAGCTGAATGATTACTGTCGGCATTCTGAATTGAAACTTAATGAGCTAACAAGAAAATTTTCTAAAGCTTGCTACATACTTGATAAGAAGGCAAGATAGATATTATGTGAATGAGTTAAAATTTTGAAATTTATTGATGGATATGTGTCAAATATGGGTAGATGCGTTGATATGAAGAATCTTAATATATTTGTAATAAAAAGTCATGAATGTCATGTATTTATGCAGAGATTAATACCAATTGAATTCATTGAATTACTTTTCCTAAGTGTTTGGAAAGTCCTTACAGAACTTTGTTTATCAAACAGCTAACTGCACCCACAATCAAAATAGTTGACATGGTGAGGCTGGAGAATGACTTTCCACTTATTTATTGTAAGTTTGAATGGATATTCTCATCGAGATTTTTTGACTCAATGAAGCATTTGCCAGTCCATTTGGCATATGAAGCAAGGATAGGAAGGCCATTGCAATACAGGTGGATGTATTCTTTTCAGAGGTAAATACATTTAATTTGCTATGTTTTATTATTTCATACATAAAGTAATATTGTAAATTAATATAATTGAAATTTAACATTGTGGTTGTAGGTATCTTCGTAAGTTGAAATTGAATGTTAGAAATAACGCAAAAGTTGAAGGTTCAATTTGTAATGCATATTTTGTAGAAGAAGCTTCATAATTTTGTTCTTATTATTTTGAGTATCATGTCAATACAAAGAATAGAAATGTGCCTCGGAATGATAATGGTCATGCGATGGTAGAAGATGATTCTATAGACAAACTATCTATCTTCAAGCACCCTAGAAGAGCATTTGGAAGAGCAATGAAAAGATGTATGATAGATAAAGAGTACAAAGCAACTTGGAGCTATGTTTTACTTTATTTTGAGGAGATTACATCATATATTGAGTATGTATACCTATAATGGTTGTAGGTTGAATCATAATTTAATTTTATCTTTAATAGGAATTATTAAAAATTGATATATATTTTTTTCTCTCTTTTTATATTTGTGCAGTATTTATATTGAGCAGTTAAAATATAAGCAACTAGTAATTTCCAGTAATGATGTCGATTATATTCTAGAAAAACTAAAATTGCGAATCGCTTCAAAAATTATGTGAGAATTAATAAGTTTTAAATTTTTGAATTATTTAATTTATTAGTATCTTTTATTTGTTAATATCTTTTTTTAATTTATGTCACATGCAATTGATCCTTCAAGTGGAGATTCAAATATTTTCATTTAGAATCTAAGTAAATGCCCATTTAGATATGTGACAACCTATCCTGGGCATTTTGTTAATGGATATAAATTTCATACAATTGGGCACGGTTCTTCTAAAATAACAATGAATAGTGGTATATGCATTAAAGGCTCAGGTTATAGTACAGATGAGATTGATTATTATGGTCAACTCAAAGAAGTTATTGAGTTGGAGTATCCTAGACTCAAAAATAATAGGATTGTATTATTAAAGTGTGTATGGTTTGATCATACATGAAATATGGACACAAAGATTCATTCAGATTATAAGCTAGTGGATGTTAAGCATAAACTTAGAATACATGAAATATGGGCACAAAGATTCATTCAAATTATAAGCTAGTGGATGTTAAGCATAAACTTATATATAATCGATATGAGCCATTTATTATGGCAGTTCAAGCTGCTCAAGTATATTATTATACATATCCAAGTTTATCTCGTGATAATAGTGATTGATGGGCAATTTGAAAAATCAAAGCTCGATCAAATTTTGAAGAACCAACATTTCAACAAAGAAGTGCAAACTTAGATATTGCACTGGAATTCCAGAAAGATGATATAAATAATATTGAGTCTATACATGTAGATGAATATCCAGAAAATTTATGTGACCTAAATGGTGGCCTAATAGAAATTGAAGATGATCAATTTCTATCTGAAGATGAGTTCGAACTTCTATCAAAATCAGACAAAATATGAGAAAATTCATTGAAGGATGACAATGATGATGATAATTAAACTGTTATAATTTTATTATAATATTAAACTATAAAAGACATTCTATATTTTTTTTGAAATCTATCGATGTGTTTTATTCTAAAATACATGCTAGTTCATCATATCTCTATTATTTGTTCTATCTTTTATTTTGTATAGTAGATGGCACCCAAAGGACATGGCCATGGTGGAGGTGGACATGGACTAAGAAATGAACTAAATTCATCTATTATGTTACATAATGTTGCAAAATCAGTACCATCTCATACCCACCATATCCAGAATTCAACATCATAATCACTATCTTCATTTCTATCACCAACACCATCATTGAGACCTCTACTATCACCTTTATCAGATATAAGTCCACCAAACATTATACTTCCTTAACACACTTTTAAACTATCTCTATCTTCTATACTACATTTTACGCCGATAGTTCACCCATTTACAAAACAAACGACATCATTAAATGTTGTGCCATCCGTTGCAGTCAGTGCAAAGTTAGTAATTGGGATTGTGGATGGGAGGTAAAAAAATATGTAAATATGACTTGAAAAATAAATTTTGATGTTACTGTCAGTGGTTTTTTTATATTGTTATGATTTGCTTGTTTTCAATGTTATTTATTTATTTGTACAATTTTAATCCATTTCACAAGTGTCCGACTATAATTACAAAGTATTTCAAGAAAATGGGTGATACTAAAGCATTCTCCTGGAAGAAAGTTTCTAAATCAACAAAAGAGTCTTATTTTAATGACTTTTAGGTAAAAATAACAAAACAAAAGTATTGAAAAATAATTCTCTAATTACTTAACTATTATGTTGGTTATTATTCAAGTAGTAAATAATTATGTTCTTATTATTAATATAAATTTTTTGTGATTTTTCTATATATAGAATCATTGCACATGGGTGCCCAAATTTGATGGAAAGATAAAGTCATTATGAGAGATCAAAGCTACTCAATGGTATTATGATTTTGTCCATAAATTGAGGAATATGAAAGAAAGACCTATTTTTATATCTGTGGATGACTAGTCGGAGTAGCTTAAGTATTGGGAGGAGCCAGATGTGAAGAAAAAATTAGATATTGCCAGCAAAACATTGATGATGTGAGGTAGTTGGACTAGGTTCATGAATCTGGCAACACACGGGCGGGTCAAAGTTGAGCATTGAGCATGCTTGAGATTTCTTACAATTTTAAAAGCTTAAACATTTATATATTTAGCAGTCATCCTAATAGTCTAATAAATCAAATCTCTACATGGTTTTATTAATTGTGTTAATTTTTTTGATCATTTGATTTTTTATGACTAATAAAAACACATTCTATGGTGGAGAATTGGGTAGAGATTCCAATTTTTATGAGATTTTCAAGAAGATACATGTGAAGAAAATGGATGATCAGTTTGTTGACAATAAGTCTCAGATGATTACTGTAAGAATTTGTTATATCAATAAAATTTTATAATACTACAGTCCATTTTTAAAATTGTTTGGAATGCAAAATATTTATTTTATTTTATGTATATATAGAATATTATTTTTCTTTATTTTATCTCACGAACTAATGGAAGAATGTGTGATAGCTGCTCATCAATAAGTTGAGGGTTACATGGATCATCAACTAATTGACTATGATCTTATTTATTTGGAGACCATAAAAGGTTGTAAGAAGTAGTGAGTGTATGGCATCAGCTCAACGGGAGTTGCATTTTGTTGTAGTAGTCATGCTTCTAATTCATCTATCTCAGCAATGGTGGATGAGGCAGTCGAACAACAAGCAATGGAAACAAATCAGTGTATTGTAGTTAGTAAGACCAAAATGAAAAAGAAGGATGAGGAGATATCTCATTTGAAGAAAGAAATATATGAAATTAAAGAACAAAAGGATGAGCAGTATATTAATTCGAAGGAAGAAATGTAGGAAATGAAAGAAGAGAAGAAGGAGTAGATTACTTATTTGATGGAAGAAATGCAAGAAATTAAAGAAATGAATGATGAGATGAAAGAAAATAAGAAAGTAATGAAACAACAAATGTCCTATATAGAGTCACAGTTAGCGGAATTGATGCGATAGATAGAATTTCGAGATCCAGCTCTGAAACCTCACAGGAGAGGCTAGCATAAAATTCCCTACTAATTATGAGGATGTTTTCGTATGAAAATTATTTCTGAACTATTATTGATTTTTATCTGTGTAGCAAAACATGATAAGATTTTTTTATAGGTTTCACTTTTTTTTATTTTGGGTTTGTTCTTTTCTTTGTCGATTAATCTAATAATGAATCTTTCTAGGACACATTATCTGTCAATCTATTTGTATATCTATTTGTCTATTTATGTCTATCTGGCTATCTGTCTATCTATCTTTCTTTCTTTCTTTCATTCTATATATTTATCTTTCTGTCTATTTATTTGTCTATCTATCTATCTATCTATCTATATATCTATCTATCGTGATGTCTATCTATCCGTCTATCTATATATATATGTATTTTTCTATCTATATGTCTATCTTTCTATCAATCTAACTATCTATCTATTTATATAATGATCTATCTATTTATCTATTTGACTAACTATTTATCTATATATTTGTATATTTATCTATCTATCTATATATTTGTCTATCTATCTATCTATCTATTTGTCTATCTATCTTTCTAATAATCTTTTTATATATATATGTCTAACTATATCTCTATCTATTTATCTATCTTTCTTTTAAAAAAATTATCTATCTATCCATTTGTTTATCTATCTCTCTATTAATCTTTCTATATAATAATATATTAATCTAACTATTAAATTGTCAATCAATTTATCTATCAATTTATCTATCAATCTATTTGTAAATCTATCTATTAATATGTCTAATAATCAGATTATAAATCAATAAATCAATCTATCTATTTGTCTATCTACCTGTCTAAATATCTTTACATCATTCGGTCTATCAATACGTCTATTTATCTTTCTATCTATATGTCTACCTATCTTTTTGTTTATCTATATGTATATCTATTGGACTATCTAACTATCTATCTATCTATATATTTATTTATATATCTATATATCTGTCTATCTATCATCTGTCAAACTATCTATCTATTTTAATGCTTATTTATATATATATATCTTTGTCTAATAAACATTCTATATATCTAACTAATAATTTATTGATCTATCTGTCTATATATATATGTCTATCAAAAATTATATATATATATATATGTCCATCTATATGTCTATCAAACTATCTACCATTATGTCTATCAATCTTTCTAACAAACTATCTAACAAACTAACTATTAATCTTTCTTTCAATGTCTATCAATCTATCTATCAATATGTCTATTTATCTATTTGTCTATCTATTGAGTTTAATGTCTATCTATCTATCTTTCTCTCAATCTAATTATCTTTCTATCTATTAGTTTAAAAATCTATCTATCTATATTTCTCAATATCTTTTTATCTATCTATCTATCTATATCACTATCTATCTGTCTATGAATCTATCTATCTATCTATTTATCAATCAATCTATCAATCTCTCTATAAAACTGTAAATCAATTTATTTATCAATCTTTCTATCTATCAGACAATTTATATGTCAATCTATCTATTTTTATAACTATCTATCTTTCTATATATCTATCTAAATATCTATCTATCTCTTTATCAATATGTCTATCTATCTATCTATCTAACTTTTTATTAATCAATCTATTAATCTATCGATCTATCTCTCTATCTATCTGTCTATCAATCAACATATCAATCTATCTATCAATATGTCAATAAATCAGACTATCAATCTCTATATCAAAATGTCTGACAATATATCAATAAATATGTCTATCTATGTGTCTATATCTATCTATTTATCAATCAATCTATCAATCTATCTATATATCTATTAGTCTATCTATTTGTTGTTAAATTTTTCTATCTATCTACCAATTTGAATTTCTATCTATATATATATATATCATTTTATTTATCTATCAATCTATATGCTTACCTATATGTCTATCAATCTGTGAATCTATCAGTCTAATAATTTATTGATCTATATGTCTATCTATCTACCTATCAATCTGTTTATCTATCTATCTATCTAACTAACTAACTATCTGTCTATCTATATATATATATATATCTATTTATCTTTCTATCTATCTATTTATATCTGTATATTTTTATATATCTATTTGTCTATCAATCTCTTTATCTATCTCTCTATCTATCTATCTATCTATTTGTGTTTCAACAAATCAATCGATCTGTCTATCTTTCTATCTATCTATTTATCTATAAATATATATATCTGTTTATCTATCTATTTGTCTATATAATTATCTATATAATTGTCTAACTTTCTCTATCTATCTTTATATTTACCTATCTATCTATTTGTCTATTTATATATCATATATATATATATCTATTTATCTGTCTATTATCTTTCTATCAATCAATCTATCTATCTATATGTCTTTCTATCACGTAGATTAAACTACCTATCTATATGCTTATCTTTCTATATATCAATAGGTGTATCAATTTGTTTTTCAATTTATCTATCTATATATCTATCTATTTGTATTAGTCCCTGTCTATATATATGTTTATTTATCGATATATCCAACTATAAAAGTATCAATCTAATAATCTATTTATTTATTTATCTCTCTTTATGTCTATCTATTTATTTATATATCTATCTATCTATCTAACGGGCTATATATTTTTTTATTTATGTGTCTATCTATCTATCTATTTGTGTATCTACCTATCTATCGATCTATTTGTTTATTTATTTGTCTATATTTCTATTTATCTAACTAAATAACTATCTGTCTGTGTATATATTTGTTTATCTAACTATCTATATTTTTGTCTATTTATTTTCTTTCAATGTATCTAATAATATATCTATCTATTTATCTATCAATCTTTCTATTAATCTGAATATCAATCTATCTATCAAATTTTCTATCAATTTCACTAACAATCTATCTATCAATCTATCAAATAATTTGTCCATCTATCTATCAATCTATCTCTATGTCTATAAATATGGTGATCAATTTATCTATCAATCTGTATATATATATATATATATATATATATATATATATATCTATATGTTTATCAATCATTGTGTCTATCTATTTGTCTATCTTTTTTTCTATCAATATGTATATCTATTTGTCTTTATATCTTTCTATCTATATGTCTATCTATCTATCTATCTATCTATTTATTTGTCTATCTATTTGTTAATCTATCTATCTATTTTTCTTTCTAGCTATCTATCTATGTATGTATGTATGTATGTATGTATGTATGTATGAATCTATGTATCTATCGATCTATCTATATATCTATCTATCTATGTATCTATCTATCTATCTATGTATCTATTTATCTATTTGTGTCTATATCTATCTAACTATATGTCTATCTATATATCTATATCCTAATATCTATCAATCTATCTTTCTATCTATCTATATAATAATTTTTCCATCTATTAGTCTAATAATTAATTTATCTGTCTGTCTATTTATCTATCTATCTATTTTTCTCTCTATATGTCTATCTATTCATCTATAAATATATCTATCTATCTTTTTATCTATCTATATATCAATCTCATTATCAATCTATCTTTTAATTTGTCTATTAATTTCTATAAATATATCTCTAAATCTATCTATCAATCTATCTATCATTATGCCTACAAATATATCTTTCAATATGTCAATAATTTTGTCTATTAATATTTCTATCTATCAAACTTTCTATATATCTATCTATCTATCTTTTTTTCTATCTATCTATTTATGTATCTATGTTTCTATCATATGCCTATCTATGTATCTATCTATTTATATATCTATATATGTGCATATTTATCTAACTAACTATGCTTTATTGTGTATATTTAGTAGTCTATATATATATATATATATATATCTATATATCTATATATCTATAAATCTATCTATCTCTCTATCTATCAATCCATCTATCTGTCTCTCTAACTGTCTATCAATCTAACTATTAAGATTTTTATCAATCTACATATTTATCTTTCGATCAAAATATTTATTAATGTTAATCTATATGTCTATCTATTTGTTTATATATCTATCTTTCTATAAATAAATCTATTTATTTGTCTATTTATCTTTCTAACTATCTATCTATCTATCTGTATATCTATTTATATATCTTTTAGTCTATCTATCTACCTATCTATCTATCTATCTATATTTCTATATATTTATTTGTCTAACTATATTTCTATCTGTCTATCTATCTTTCTATTTATCTGTTTGTCTATCTATCTTTCTATTTAATTATCTAATAATCTTTCTATCTATTCTCTAATAATATGTTAATTAATCTGGCTATCTATATGCTATCTTTCAATTAATCAATCTATCTTTTTATCTATCAATCAATCTATCTATCAATCTATCAATCATCTATCTTTAAATCTATCTATTAATTTGTCTATCAATCCGTCTTTTAATCTATCTATTAATTAATCTATCAATCTATTTATCAATATGTATATCTATCTATGTATATATTTGTCTATTTGCCTATCTATCTATCTATCTATCTGCCTATCAATCAATCAATCAATCTATTAGTTTATCTATCTATCTATCTATCTATGTGTCTATCTATATTTCTATTTATTTATCAATATAATATAAATATAAATATAAATATATATATATATGTCTGCCTATATATCTATCTATTTATATACAAATCTATCTATTTATATAACTGTCTATCTATCTATATTTCTATCTATCATTCTATCTATCTTTATTTCTTTCTATCAATCAATCTATCTATTAGTCTATCTTTCTGTTTATCTATCTATTTGTCATTATGTTTGTCTATCTATCTTTATAACTATCTATCTATCTATTTGTCTATGTATGTGTATATATCTATGTTTATCTATTTGTCTATAATGGGTCTATTTATCTGTCTATTTCAATGTCTACCAATCTATCTATAAATCTATCTATTTATATGTTTATATATTTTTTTATCTATTTATCTATCTAAGTATATATCTATCTACATATGGATCTATCTATCTTTCAATATGTCTATCTGTTTTTGTCTCAATATTTCTATCTATCTATATATCTATTTGTATATTTATCTCTTAATCTATCTCTTTATCTATATATCTATCAATTTTTTTATCTATATGCCTATCTATATATAATACTATCTATCAATCTATGTATAATACTATCTATTAATCTAAATCTCTATATGTTTATCTATATATCTATATATCGATATGTATGTATATATATATATATATATATATATCTATATATCTATCAGATAGATATCTATATATCTATATGTTTATCTACCTAATATCTTTCTATCTATTTATCTATCTATTTTTCAATCAATCTATCTATCTATATATAATACTATCTATCAATCTATGTATCTATCTATCTATATAACTATCTATCTATCTAAATATCTAAATATCTATCTATTGATATGTTTATCTATTTGTTTATATATTTTTATATATCTATCTATATATCTCTCTATCAAACACTTTATGTATCTGTCAATAAATATGCCTAATAATTTGTCTATCATACTATATATCATAAATCTTAATGTTTGGATGTTTTTATATTTATGTATATGCCTATCTGTCGGTATGGATATCCATCTATCCATTTACATATCTTTTATCTTTGTATCTAACATTCGATTTATTTGTCGATCTATTTATTTATCTATCTATATATCTATCTGTCTATCTATCTATCTACCTACCTACCTACCTATTATATATCTACCTACCTACCTATCTACCTACCTACCTACATACCTATCTCCCTACCTACCTACCTACCTATCTATCTATCTATCTATCTGTCTGTCTATCTCTCAATCTATTTATCTATGCATCTATGTATCTATCTATAGCTATTTATCTATCTGTCTATCTATCTATCTTACTAATTATCTATTTGTCAATCTATATGTTTATTTATCTATATATCTAACTATCTATATTTCTGTCTATATACCTATATATCTATCTATATATCTATCTATCTATTTGTCTATAAATCTTTCTTTCAGTCAATCTATCAATCTAGCTATAAATTTTTCTATCAATATGTCTTCATATCTATCTACCTATATGTCGTTCAATCTTTCTATCAATCTATCTTTCAACATATCTATCAATCTATCTGACTATCTATCTATCTATCTATTTATGTATCTATTTATCTATTTATTTATCTATTTATCTATGTGTCAGTCTATCTATCTTTCTATATGTCTATATTTTTATCTATCTGTCTTTCTATATATCTATCTATATGTTTATCAATTATCTATAAATCTATATATCATTTTGTCTATTAATGTGTCTATCAATATGAATATCAGTCTGTCTATAAATCTATTTATAATTATGTTTATCAATCACTCTCTCTATGTTTATAAATATATATATATATATATATGTCTCTCTGTCTCTCTATCTATCAATCTGTCTATCAATATATTTATCAATTTGTCTAACTGTCTATCTACATATATGTTTCAATATGTCTATCAATCTATCTATGTTCTGTCTATCAATCTATTTAACAATTTGTCTATCAAATTATCTATCTAATAGTCTCTATGTCAGTCTATTTGTATATCTTTTTGACTATCTATGTTTATGTCTAGATATTTGTCTATCTATTTATATATCCATCTATCGATCTATCTATCCATCTATATGTATATCTATCTTTTTTTCTTTCTTTCTATCTAACTATCTATCTATCTACATATATATTTATATAACCTTCTATCTATCTGTATATTTATTTGCATATCTATCTATATAACTTTATATATATATATATATATATATGTCTATCTATTTAACTATCTACCTATCTATCTTTCTTTCTTTATGCCCATCTAACTATCTATCTATTTATTTGTCTATATATCTATTTATCTATATATAAAATAAACTATCTTTTATCTATCTATCTATCTGTTTGTCTTTCAAACAATCAATCTATTTGTCTATCTATCCATCCATCTATCTTTTTATAAATCTATCTATATGTGTCTATTAACTATTTATTAATATGTCTACCAATCTATATATCAATCTGTCTATCAATATATCTATCAATATGTCTATCAATATATCTATCAATCTGTCTGTCAATCTATCAATTAATCTGTCTATTAATCTGACTATCAATCTATCTATGACTCTATCAATCACTCTATCTATTAATCTGTAAATCAATCTGCCTATCAATCTCTCTATCAATCTTTCTTTCAATCTATCTATCAATATTTCTCTCAATCTATCTATCAATATGTATATAAACCTGACAATTAATCTGTTGATCAATCTTTCTATATATCTGACTATCTATATATCTATCTATCTTAATATGTATCATTATGTCTATCTAATTTATTATCTATATATCTATTTATCTAATTGTCAATCTATCTAACTAACTAACTAACTATTTGTCAATCTATCTATCTATATATGTGTCTATTATCAGTCTAGCTATATGTCTGAATATATATATATATTTCTATCTATGTCTTTATCTATCCGTCTATCTATCTATCTATCTTTCTACATATATATCAATCTTTTTATCTATATGTCTATCTATCTATCTATTTATCTGACTATTTATACATCTATCTATATGTTTATCAATCTATCTATCAATATATCAATCAATCTATCTATCAATATGACTATCAGTCTATCTATAAACCTATTTATAATTATGTATATCAATCTCTCTATCTATCTGTGTAGATCTATCTATCTGCCTATCGATCTTTTTTTCTTTCTATCTGTAAGTCTATCTCTCTTTCAATCTGTCTTTCTATCAATCAATCTGTCTATCAATATATTTATCAATTTGGCTAACTATCTGTCTATATATGTGTATATCAATATGTCTATAAATCTATTTATGTTTTGTCTATCAAGCTATTTAACAATTTGTCTATCAAATTATCTATCTAATAGTCTCTACATCAGTCTATTTGTATATCGATTTGTTTTTGTGTCTATCTAGATATTTGTCTATCTATTTATATATCTATCTATCCAACTATCAATCTATCTGTATATCAATCAATCAATCTATCTATCTATCTATCTACCTATCTATCTGTCTATTTCTTATCTATATATATATAATGTTCTATCTATAATTATGTCTATCTATCTATCTAACTAACTATATGCTTATATATCTATCTTTCTTTCTGCCTATCTAACTATCTGTCTATTTATTAGTCTACCTATCTGTCTATCTATATATAAAAATAAACTAACTTTTATCTCTCTATCTATCTATAAATCAATCTATCTATCTATCTTTCAAAATGTATATCAATCTAGTTATCAATCTATTTATTAATTTGTCTATCAATTTGTCTATTATTCTGTCTATTAATATATCTATTAATATATCTATCAATCTGTATATTGCTCTATCTATCAATATTTCTATTTATTAATCATTCTATCTATATATCTGTCTATTTATCTACCTATTTATTTGTCTATCTGTCTATCTATCTCTCTATCAATCTTTCTATATATGTCTATTAATGTATCTATTAATCTATCAATCAATTAAACTATCAATCTATCTAACAAACAATCTATCTATCTTTCATTCAATTTATCTATCAATCATTCTATCAATTAGTCTTTTAATTGGTATATCAATCTACATATTAATCTTTCAATAAATTTATTTTCAATCTCCCAATATATAGGTCTATCTATCTTTCAATCTATTTATCAATTTGTCTATCTATCTTTCTATATATCTATCTATATATTTATCGATCTATCTACATATATATATATATCTTTCTGGTTATCTATCTGTGTATCTATCTATCTGTCAACATATCTATATTTCCTATCTATATATAAGTATATCTATTTATCTATCTATCTATCTATCTATTTGCTTATCTATATGTCTAAATATTTATCAATCTATCTGTCTATCAATCTATCAATCTATTTGTCTATCTATCTATCTATCTATTTGGCTATCTATCTATCTTAATGTCTATATATCTATCTATATATCTATTTATCTAATAATCTATCTATCTTTCTTTCTAATAATCTATGTATTATTCTGTTTATCTATCTATCTATATATTAATCTATCAATCTATCTATCTTTTTTTCTATCAATCAGTCTATCAATGAATCTATCAAAATGTCTATTAATCTATCTATCTAACTGCATATTAATCTATCTATTAATATATCTATCAATCTATCTTTTAATATATCTTTAAATTAGTCTATTTATTATTCTACCTATCTTCATGTCTGTCTATCTATCTATCAATCAAAATTGCCTATCTATTTGTCTATCTATATTTCTATCTTTTCATCTTTCTATCTATATATCTATTGATAAAACTGACTATCTATCTATATTTCTTTCTGTCTCTCTATCTACCTATATATCAAATAACTAACTATCTATCTGTCTATATATATATATATATATATATATATATATATATATATATATATATATATCCTATCTATTTATATGTATATGTATTTTTCTATCTTTCTATATATCTATTTGTCTATCTATACGTCTCAATATCTATCTCTCTTTTAGTCTCTCTAATTTTCTATTTGTCTATCTTAATTTATATATCTATCTATCTATTTATATATCTATTTATCTAATAATCTTTTATATATCTATCTAAATATATATCTATCTTTCTATCTATATATTAATCTATAGTTCTATCTATTTGTCTATATATCAATCTATCTATCTTTTTGTCTATCAATTAATTTATTAATGTGTCAATCAATATGTCTATCAATCTATTTATTAATATGTCTATCAATTTGTCTATTTATCTGACTATCAATTAATCTATTAATCTATCTATTAATATATATATCAATCTGACTATCAATTTGTCTAACAATCTGTCTATCAATATCTATATCTATCTATCTATCTATCTTTATATCTATCTATCTACCTACCTACATATCTGTCAATCATTCTATCAATCTATCTATCTCTCCATCAATCAGTCCATCTATCTGTTTATCTATCTATCTATCTATCTATCTATCTATATATCTATCTGTCTATCTATCTATCCACCTATCTACCTATCTACCTAATTATCTATTTATATATCTGTTTTTCTATCAATCTATCTATCTATCTATCGATCATTCTATAAGTCTTTCTTACCTATCTATCTAGCTATCAATCTATCTATCTATATTTCGGTATATATATATATATATATATATCTATCAATCTTTGTAACTATTTGTATATCTATTTTTCTATCTATCTATCGATATATATGTCTGTTTATTTCTCTTTTATTTGTCTATATATATCTTTTTATCTATTTATCTACTTTTCTATCTTTATGTCGATCTTTATGTCTATCTATCTGTCTATCTATTTGTTTTTCAATCAATTAATCAATCTATCTATTTATCCACTTTCTAACTGTATATCTATCTATTTATTTATCTATCTTTCTAATTGTTTACCTATTTGTCTATCTATTTGTGTATCTATCAGTCTATATATATATGTGTCTATCTATTTGCCTTTTTTTGTCTATTTATCTGAGTATCCTTATGTCTATCTATTTTTTATATATCTATCTATCTTTGTGCATATATATCTGTCTCTCTTTTTGCAGATCATTTTATCTTTCTATCTATCTAATTATCTATCTATCTATCAGTCTAATAATCAATTGATTTATCTATATATCTATCTATCTAATTTTTATCTATCTACCTACATATCTATCTATCTATTTATTTATTTTCATATATATATAGATATATATATATATATATATATATAATATATATATATATATATATATATATATATCTACCTACCTACCTACCTATCTATCTATCTATTAACTATCATCTATCTATATATCTATTTATCTATCTATCTATCTACCTATCTATCTATCATTCTATCTATCTTTTATCTATATATTTATCTGTCTATCTCTCTATCTTTCTATCTATCTATCCATTTATTTATCAGTCAATCAACTATCTATCTATCTATTTATTTATCTATTTGTATATATATATTTGTTTATCTATTATACTATCTATCTGTCTATATATATATATATATGTTTATATATTTGTCTATTATTTGTATATCTATCTATCTATATGTCTATCTATCTATTTATCTATTTATTTTTCTTTTTGTCTATCTTTCTATCTATCTATTTATTATCTATCTAACTATCTATCTTTCTATCTATTTTTTTTCTATCTTTATATCTATCTATTAATTTATCTATCTATCTATCTGTATGTATGTTTATCGATTAGTCTATCTATTAGTCTAATAATATGGTAATCTTTATATCTAAGTATTTGTCAATATATTTGTCTATTTATCTGTCTATCAATATCACTATCAATTTGACTATCAATTTGTCTATCAATCTAACTATCTATTAATCTATTTATAAACCTATCTATCTATTTGTCTATCTATCTTTTTATATATCTTTTAATATATCTATCAGATATCTATCAATCTGTCAATTTTTCTTACAATCTTTCTAACTATCTATTTGTCTATCTATATATATATGTCTGTCTATCTATATGAATACATCTCTATCTATCTATCTATCTATCTATCTGTCTGTCTACATAGCTATATGTCTATTTATTGATATATCTTTCTATCTAACTAACTATCTATCTATCTGTCTGTCTGTTTGTCTATATATCTACCTATCTATCTTTACATTAATCTATCTATCTATATATCTTTCTATCTATCTATCTATCTATTTGTCTCTCTATCTTTCTACCTATCTATCTTTAAATTAATCTATTTATCTATTTATCTAACTATATATTTATATGTTTATCTATTTCTCTATCAATCTATATATATCTATCTATTAATCTATCAATTAATATATCTATCAATCTATCTATAAATCTATCTATCAATCTATCTATAAATCTATCTATCAATCTATGTATAAATCTATATATCAATTTGTCTTTCAAATTATCTATCAATCTATCTATCAATCTTTCTAAAAATATGTATATCAATCTACCAATTAATCTTTCAATCTGTTTATTTATCAATCTACCTATCTATATGTCTATCTATTGATCTATCGATCTATCTGTCTATCTATTTGTCTATATATCTATCTATATATCTTTCTGTACATCTATATGCCTATCTATCTATCTATCTATTTATCTTCTTTATGTCTATCTATATATCTATTTGTCTATCTGTCAATATATCAATCTATCCTAACTATCTATATGTATAAGTATCTTTTATCTTTCTATCTATCTATTTGTCTATCTATATGTATATCTATCTATCTATCTATCTTAATGTTTATCTATCTATTTTAATGTTTATCTATCTATCTAATAATCTTTCTATCTATCTCTCTAATTATCTATGTATCTTTCTATCTATCTATTTGTCTATCTAATTTTTTATCTATCTATCTATATATCAATCTATCTATCTTTTTGTCTATAAATATATTTATCAATTTGTCTATCAAAATGTCTATTAATCTATCTCTTAATCTATCTATTAATCTATCTTTCAATCTATCTAATAATCTATCTATTAATTGATCTATCAATCAATCTATTAATCAGTCTATCAATCTTTCTATCTATCTACCTATCTATCTAGCTATATATCTTTCAATTTATATATCTATCTATATATCTATATATCTGTCTATCTTTCTATCTATCTATCGTTCTATTTATCTATATGACTATCAATCTGTTTATCTATTTATCTATCTATATATATGTCTATCTATCTATGTATCTACCTATATATCTATATGTGTATCCATCTATCTATCTATTTATCTACCTATATGTCTTTTTATCTATTTATATATCTATCTATCTATCATTATATATGTCTTTCTTTCTTTTTATCAATCAATCAATCAATCTATCTATCTATCTATATATCTATCATTCTTTCTATCTATCTGTCTATTTATCTATCTGTCTGTCTATCTATCTATTTGTATATCTATTTGTCTATATATTTGTCTATCTATATATCTATCTATTTGTCTATTTTTTGTCTATCTATTTTTCTTTATGTCTATCTATTTGTTTACCTACATGTTTATCTTTGTGTCTATCTATCTATCTATCTATCTGCCTTTCTATCTATCTATTTATGTTTCTATCTTTCAATCTATTCATCTATTTCTTTATTTATTTGTCTATCTATATATATGTCTATCTATTTGTCTATTATTTGTCTTTTTAAAAGTCTATCTCTTTTTTATCTATATATATCTTTGTGCCTAGCTATTTCTCTATCTTTCTATCTAGCTATATATTTTTTATCTATCTATCTATCTATCTATTTTTCTGTCTATCAATCTATTTATATATCATTCTAATAATCTGTTAATCTATATGTCTATCTATCTGCCTATTTTTTATCTATTTATCTTCCTATCTATCTATTTGCCTATCTATTTTTCTATATATCTATTTATCTATCTATCTATATTTCTTTTTATCTATTTATCTCTCTGTCTATCAATCTATCATTCTATCTATATTTTTATCTATATATCTATCTATCTTTCTATCTATCTGTCTATCTATTTGTCTATATATATATATATATATGTTTGTCTATTTGTCTATTAATTGTATATCTATTTATCTATATATATGTCTGTCTATCTATTTATCTATCTAGTTATTTTTTTGTCTATCTATCTATCTATTTATTTTTTTATCTATCTATCAATTTATCTATCTCTCTTTTATCTATCTATCTATTTGTTAATCTATCTATCTATCTTTCTTTCTATCTGTCTATCTATAAATCAGTCTATCTATCAGTCTAATAATCTATTAATCATTTTATCTATCTATTTGTCTATCTATTCATCATTCTATTTTTCTATTTATCTGTCTATCAATATGCCTATAAATCTCTCTATAAATTTGTCTATAAATCTATCTATTAATCTATCTATCTATAATTTATCAATAAATATATCTATCTTTTTGTCTATATATCTATCTATCTGCCTGTCTATCTATCTATCTATCTATCAATATATCTATAAGGCTATCTATCAATCTGTCTATTTAACTACAAATTTTTCTTTCATTCTATCTGTCTGCCTATCTATATGTCTATCTCTCTATATGTCTATCTCTCTATCAATCTCTCTGTCTTTCTATCTATCTTTCTTGGTCTTGGTTTATTTAGATCTTCAAAGATGCTGCCTTTGTGAAAAGTAATCACCTTTTACTTGTATACACCCATGATCAAATAATAAATGATCTTATTGAATGCTAGTTTATATTCTTTATAAAACAAAATTTTGGTTTTTCTTTTCCTTCTCTATGTTTTGGTTATTCTCTAAGAATAAGATTATGGTTACCAACATATATGTCTCGCACATGTGTGTGTGTGTGTGTGTGTGTGTGTTTAACTCTGCTAGCATTTAAGTCATAAATGAATTTTATATTATTATATATTTAAAACTCTTTTTTTATAATAACAATTTAAATTCAAATCTTTATCAGATAAGGAATCAAATTTATATATTATTATAATTTTAACTCTTAAAAAAAAACCCTTTAATGATTATATTCTTATCCATTAAAAAAATATAAAAGATTTATTATTATTTTAAATCAAGAAATTAAACTTTTTCAAAATTCAATAAAAACTAATTGTTATTTATAATTTAAAATAATCTTATCATTTTAAATTAATATAGAGGGTCAAAAATCATAACCATTATTATTAATTCTTAATGTGTGACCCTATAGGTTTAATTAATATTGGCAGTAGGCCTAACTCACATTTTGATCCAATAAGTCATATGTGATCTCTAGCAAGATATTATTACAACCCAAATTAAATGAAAAACTCATGATTCGAGGCAACCTTATTATTGTTAATGACAATCCTTTTGTTTCACGATATCTTGATACAATATAAGGCATGAAAAATGTCAACCTTATATCATTCTATCTTTGATTACATAAAACTCAATTAAAAGACTAAAAAATGACATTAATCTTCATCAATTTATTTGAGCATAATCATGCATTTCTCAGTCTCAATTGTAGAGGGGCCCCAAATGTATCTTTCATATAATAAGAGGGACAAATTCTATTTTAATTATTTATATCTCACAGCCTAATTCTTATTATGTTCAAGTATAACATTTATAGTCATGTGGTTAAAGACAACGTTGATTATATCAAAGCATAATATTCTTTAAGTTGAGAAATATAGCAATCTCAAGTCATAGGATTTAATATTTTAATGACACAACTATTAAAGATTAAATTATGACTTTGAACCATGTATTAATTTCAAGATTAGGCTATTCAAAATTTGTTCTAAACTAATATATATTTATTTGAATTGTATATCATACACATATTCATCCCATGAATATCAATCAAACTTTATACTAATATTAATTCATTATTATTCTCATAATAAAAACCAATTTGGGATATTTAGAATAATTAAAAATATCATTCAAAGACATTATATATATTAAACATGAAAATTAATTAAATAATTAATTCTCACAATAGTTATAATACCAAGTCCAGACTATATGCCTAGAGCACTATTACCAACAAATATATCTATCTTTATTTCTATGAATCAATCTAATTAACTATCTATCTATCTGTCTATCAATATGATCAATATGTCTATCTATCAAACAATCTACTTATCTATTTATCTATCATTTTGTCTAACAAACTATCAATCTAACTATCTATCTGTCTATCTGTTTGTTTATTTGTTTGTATGATTGCCTTTCTAAAAATCTATCTATCTGTTTATTAGTCTGTCTTCCCACCTACCTGACTCTCTATCTGCTTACCTAACTATCCACCTGCTTGACTATCTGCCTACCTAGTTGTCTACCTATCTATCTATCTATTTAAATGCCTATCTATTTGTCTATCTATTTGTTTATATATCAGTATATTTATTTATTTATCTATCTATCTATCTATCCATCTCTCGTTCTCTATGTGTCTATCTATTTGTAATTTATGTGTCTATCAATCTATCTACCTATATATCAATCTATCTATCTATCTATTTATCCATCTATCTTTTTGTCTAACTATCTGTCTATATATATATATATATTGATATCTATCTGGCTATCTATCTATCTATCTAACTATCTATCTTTTAGCCTATGTATCTATCTAATAATCTCTCTATCTATTTAATAATCTATCTGTTTATCTATATACCTATCTGTCTGTCTATCTATCTATCTATCTATGTATCTTTTTATCTTTTTATCTATCTATTTTTCTGGCTATATATCTATCTATCAGTCTAGATTTCTATATATCTTTATATATATATATATATATATATATATTTCTATTTATCTTTCTATCAATCTACTCTCTATCTATCAATCAATCTATTTATCTATCTTTCTGCCTTTAAATATGACTATATATAAGTCTATCTACCTATCTATATGTCTATATATCTATATATTATATATCTATCTATCTATCTATATACTATCTATATATTTGTCTTTCTATCTATCCATCTATCCAGCTAACTTTTTATCTATCTATCTATCTACCAATCAATCAATCAATCTATTTATTAAACTATCTATTATTTTATGTATCAATGTGTCTATTAATCGGTCTATCAATCTATCTATCAATCTATCAATTAATATATCTATCAATAAATATATCTCTCTATCAATTTATCTATCTATCTAGCTGTGTATCAATATATTTATCTAACTATCTATCTATCAATCAGTCTATCTACCAATCCATCTATTTATCTATCAAATAGCTTATTGATCTTTCTATGGTTCTTTTGAACTAATTATCAATCTTTCAATCTATTGATCAATCTATTTTCTATCTATCTATCTATCTATCTATAAATCTTTCTATCTATTACTCTTTTTTTAAAAAAAAAAAGATTTGTTTTATTATTATTATGCCCTCTCTTTTGGCGGAGGAATACCATTTGTACAAACTAATACTACCATTTTTCCCTTTTACACCCATTCTCAAAAGAAATAAAGAACTAACTCTATGAAATCATGCTTTTAACTCTCTTCATTTAAGTATGCTATAAGTAAGCTCTTTGCTTTTTGTGTATCATAAGTAACTTCAATGTGATCCTTTGATGTTTTTTTTATTGCCTCTTATGCTGTCCCTTATGCTGCCCTTTAAGATTTTCTGTTATTGCTTCTCTTGGAGCCTCCAATAATCCCTCTTTAGCTATCCCCGAGCCTCTTAAGCTGTCTTCCTAACCTCTTAAAGTCCTCCATTTCCTGTCTTCTGGAAATAGAAGTAACCCTCCCTCTCTCCCGATTATTGGATAAAAACAAAAGGAAAAACAATAAATATACGAAAAAAAGAGATAACAGTCCTCCATTTCCTGTCTTAAGCTGTCTTTCAGCACCTCAAAGTGCCAAAGCCTCTGTCTTTCTCACTACCGGTATTGGATTGTCTGCGATATTTCCTGCAAAACAGTGAATATACGAAAAAAAGAAAAACCCCCCTCTATACTTAACAAACAGCCCAACAAAGCCTCTGTCTTAAGCTGTCTGTGATATTTTCTGTCTTAACAAAGCAGTGAATATACTTAACAAAGCCTCTGTCTTAAGCTGTCTGCGATATTTTCTGCCCAACAAACAGCCATATAGATGAAGCTAGCCAGAAAAAACACCCCTAGGACCCCTTTCCATTTTCAATGTTTTTTGGGACCAATGCTTGTAGCCTTTTCAAAAACACCCCAGGCTTGAACTGTACTCTTAAAATGACAGAAAAGAGAAAACAACAATTTCCTGTCTTAAGTTGTATTTCAACACCTCAAAGTGCCAAAGCCTCTGTCTTTCCCACTACCTGTATTGGATTGTCTGCGATATTTCCTGCAAAACAATAAATATACGAAAAAAGAAAAAACCCCCCTCTATACTTTACCTAACCTAACTCTTCTGCCCAACAAACAGCCCTTATTTTACTTAGATGAAGCTAAACAGAAAAACACTTCTAGGACCCCTTTCCATTTTCAATGCTTTTTGGGACTCAGCGACACAAAATTTTAGCTAAAGAAATAGGCCTCAATAATCAATTTATAGTCCCCCTCAGGACCGGGGTGACCCTTATCTGAATATCTGCAGCAAAACCAAACCACAAGCAAAAAAAGGAACAGCAACACAAGATTTTAGCTAAGGAATCAACTTAAATGGATCAGCAATAAGGAACCCAATACCTTGCACTATTACCTTGCCCTATTTCCTTATCCTATTACAGCAGCAAGAGCAGTAGAACAAGGAATAGCAGAAATTATACTTATTAAGTTTAACTGTAACTTTTTATATAATAGTGTTTATATAGCAGCGTAAAAGTCAGAATAGATATTATGATATTATATTAGCAATAGTCAAGATAGATATTGTAAAATACTCATTATTCCCGCCCAATCCATCAGAAAGTTGAGGCTTTGTTATATCTTCTTGGTCTGTTTATTTATTCTAAAATAAGGAAAACCCATTTTATCTAAAGATGTTATTCCCTTTAGTTTGTTTGGCATGAGTTTCTCATTAAATTCTATATCTCCTCTGGTGGTACCTATTTTAGATAGATTATCCGCTAGATAGTTCGCTTCTCTGTATATATGTATTATTGAGGCCTTTAGTTCGTCCATAAGACCAAGAATTACTTCTAGTTCCTCTTCATTCCTCCATAATATTTTCTTATTGATTACTGTATCAACTAGTAATTTTGAGTCTACCTGTACTTCAATGTTTTTAAAGTTAAGCTGCTTGCATATCTCTAACCCTGATTTTAATGCTCTGATTTCAGATTCTAACTGCCGAAGAGGCTCTACTAGATCTGGTGAAAGCTCTCTGTACTGTCCCTATGATCTCTTATTACCCCACCTCCTCCTGCTATTCCAGTGTCCCTGCTAAAACTCCCATCCGTATTAAGTGAGAGTTTACCAACCGGTGGAGAATTCCACTGTATGCATTTAGCCCATTGCTGATTTAAAACTTTATATGTGAGATCCCATTCTTTCTCAAGCTTCTTTTCTTGTTTCATTTTTTGAATAACTATCGGTTTTATTAGTGATATATTACATATCTCCTTTCTAATATCTTTTATAATTTCTGTTAAATTCATCCTTATATTTTCGAATTTACTTTTGTTTCGAGATTTCCATATACACCAAATAATTAGATGCGATAGTTTTTGGTTGAGCCATTTCCTGGTGGGGCTTTTCGTTTTCTCCTTTTCCCATTTTTTAACTTTATCTATTAATCCATCATCTATTTTACATATTCTTTTTTCCCCTTCCATTTCTTTCCATATTTCTGCTGCGATGGGACCATTAGAAAGCAAATGATCAGTGGTTTCAACCACTTGTAAACAGCATTCACATCTTGATGCGATGTTTATACCTTTCTTTTTTATATTTCTATCTACCGGTATAGCATTCATTAAAGCCTTCCATGTGAAGGAGCGTATTTTTTGCGGTATGTTTTCTTGCCATACCCATTTAAATAGAGTTTGAACCGGTTTTTTTTTTCTGACCAAGTCTTTTGCCGACTTGAGGGAAAAGTTTCTTTGTGGTGTTAACATCCATTTCAGCCGCTCCTCTTTTGTATAGAGTGTGAGTCCACTATTTCTTTTTGTTTTTCCATTGACTTCCAACTGTTCGAGACTTTCTTAGTGGTCTTATTCTTGTTATCTAAATATCTTGCCCGCATATATTTAGCCCACAGACTTTCACTTTCTTTAAGTCTCCACCAGCTTTTACAGTCCCAGGCAGCTGCCGAGTCCTGGAGGCTCATTAGACCTAATTCCTGCTTCCTCTTTCGGATAACAGATACTTTTCCAGTCCTTCCAATGTAGTTTATTTCTGCCTTGTTTTTTACCCCATAAGAAGTTGGCCATTTCCGATTCGAGTTTTTTAATAAATTTCTTAGGGGGGGTATATCACTGATAATATGTGCGTAAGCGTGCTTTGTAATACATGTGACAGCAGTGTTATTCTTCCCCCAAAACCCTGTAACTCTTTTTTCCATCCTGCTATTTTCTTTCTTAGTTTGTCCTGAAAGTAACTTAGATATTCTTCTTTCAACATTCCCTCATATATCGGACAACCTAAAAACATTAATGCCCCTTTTATTTCTGCAAATCCCATAATCCTTTTTATTTTATCTACTAACTTTAATTTTGCATTTTTAGCAAGCATGAACTGACATTTGCTTTTATTAACCATTTGACCTGTCTCTTTTTCAAAAATTTGGAGAAAATCCATAAGATTCATTAAAGACTTATGCTAGCATTTGTAAATATTATAAGGTCATCTGCATAAGCTAAACAACCTATTCTGGGTGTATTTCTTGCTTGTCTGAATGATAATATTTTACCTTCAGATATTTTCTTATTAAAGTTACGTATTAGCAATTCTAGATAGATATCGAAAAGAAGAGGGAATAATGGATCCCCTTGCCTTAAACTTTTATTTGGTTTAAATTCCTCACTTAACTTACCATTTACCAGGACTCTTACCCAAGTACTTGATATACATCTAAATATTAGATCTATGGTTAGCTCTGAAAAGCCGAACCTTCTTAACACAAAGCAAAGGGTATCCCATTCTACTCTATCGAAGGCTTTCGATAGATCTAATTTAACCACTAAGTTTTTTCCTCTAGACTTACTTCCTATCTCTTTCATCATTTCAGATGCAAGCTTTATATTTTCTATCATTAATCTATTTTTAACAAAACCCGTTTGTTCCTGAGATATTATTGAAGGTAAAATTAAGCTCAGCCTATTTTGTAATATTTTTGCTAGTATTTTATAAATAGCATTGCATAAGCTTATTGGTCTATAATCCTCACATTTCTGTGGTGATTCTTTTTTTGGAATTAATACTATAAAAGATTTTGCCCATGCTTTTGGGATTTCCGCCCCTACAAAAAAACTTGCAATTGCAGGAACTAGCTTGGTTTTAATCGTATCCCAGTTTACCTGAAAGAAATAATTGTTCCAACCATCAGGTCCTGCTGCACTATCTTTATCCAGACTAAACACAGCCTCTTTAACATCTGGTTCTTCTGGGACCAATTCCATTGATTGATTTTGAACTTCCGTAATGGTCACCCTAATCACTTGCATTAGAGAATTATCTGTCCTACTTGACTGACTACATAATTGATTTTCAAAAAATTTTTAAAAAAGAGCACCTATTTTCTTTTCATTTTCTATCTATTACTCTATCTATCTATCTATTTAACTATATGTAAATGTATTTTTCTATATATTTTTTTATGTATCTATCTATTTGTCTATCTATTTGTAAATCTATATGCTTATCCATCTATCTATCTATCTATCTAATTGTCTATATATATGTCTATCCATCTGTATTCTATCTATCTATCTATCTATAGATCTATCTATATATTTTTCTATCTATTTATCTATCTATTTGTCTATCTATCTATCTATGTGTCTATCTATCCATCTACCTATCTATCTCTCTATCTTTCAATCCATCTATCTATCTTATAATCTATGTATCTATACAATAATATCTCCATCTATTTGTCTATCTATCTATCTATCTTTATGTCTATCTATCAATGTATCTATTTGTTGATTTTTCAATATATCTATCTTATGTCTATCTAACTATCTATCTATCTATTTATTTGTCTGTATATCTATCCGAATATCTATTTTTCAATGTATCTGTCAAATTATCTGTCTATCAATCTATCTTTCTAGTTGTCTATATATTTGTTCTATCTATCTGTCTATCTATATTTATATTTATATATCTATATATCTATCTATCTATTTATCTATATATCTATTTATCTATCTGTCTGTCTATCTATCTATCTATCTATCTGTGTGTGTGTGTGTGTGTATATATATATATATATATATATCTATTTATCTATTTATTTGTCTGTCTGTCTATCATTCTATCTATTTTTATATCTATCTATCTATCTATCTATCTTATGTTAATCTATCTATCTATTTAACTATCAATCAATCAATATATTATTATTTATGTCTATCTATCTGTCTATCATTCTTTTTATGCATCTGTTGGGTAATTGCATTTCCACGGGTAGTGAGATTAAGAAACAGAAAACAACAGAAACATAGAAACAAGCAATATATATATCCCAATCCAACAGCATCCATGACAGAATCAAAAATGAGAATTCAACACAAGAAATAACGTGGTTCGCTAGTCGCTCAGTACGACTAGCTACCTTGACCAGAAATTGCTTATGCGTTACAGATTAAAACCAAATTAGAACGTCTTATAGTATGCAGCACAGAGAAGTCGCGAAATCATGCAGAGAGAGGAGAGGGATTATGAACAGTTCAAAATGGGTCAAAAAAATAGCTGCCCGAAAAATAAAATACAAATTGTTTTATATGAAAAATAAACATCCGGTTCATTTAACTGAAACGGGTCGGATCATGGAACGGGTCAGGCTCTGCTCCAAAAATTTCGGGACCTCCATTATTGTGCTACTACAGCATCCCCGGGCTTTTAATATTTCCTTTCCTGCCCTCAAATAAAAATATTAAAACATAAAAGACATTTGGTTATACAAAGAGATTATTAAGTAAAAACAAATTACATATACAACAGCATCTATCTATCTATCTAGCTGTGTATCAATATATTTATTTAACTATCTATCTATCTCCCAGTCTATCTCTCAGTCTATCTACCAATCCATCTATTTATCTATCAAATAGCTTATTGATCTTTCTATGGTTCTTTAGAACAAATTATCAATCTTTCAATCTATTGATCAATCTATTTTTTATCTATCTATCTATAAATCTTTCTATCTATTAGTCTATCTATCTATTTAACTTTATGTAAATGTATTTTTCTATATATTTTTATCTATCTATCTATTTGTCAATCTATTTGTAAATCTATATGTATATCCATCTATCCATCCATCCATCCATCTATCTATCTATCTATCTATCTGACTGTCTATATATATGTCTATCCATCTGTATTCTATCTATCTATCTATAGATCGATCTATCTATCTATATATTTTTCTATCTATTTATCTATCTATTTGTCTATCTATCTGTCTATCTATCTATGTGTCTATCTATCTATCTATCTATTTATCTATCTAACTATCTTTCAATCCATCTATCTATCTTAAAATCTATGTATCTATACAATAATATCTCCATCTATTTTTCTATCTATCTATCTATCTATCTTTGTGTCTATCTATCAATGTATCTAATTGTCGATTTTTCAATATATCTATATTATGTCTATTTAACTATCTATCTATCTATTTATTTGTCTGTATATCTATCTGATTATCTATCTTTCAATGTATCTGTCAAATTATCTGTCTATCAATCTATCTTTCTAGTTGTCTATATATTTGTTCTATCTATCAGTCTATCTGTCTATCTATATTTCTATTTATATATCTGTATATCTATCTATCTATTTTATCTATATATCTATTTGTCTGTCTGTCTGTCTATCTATCTATCTATCTGTGTGTGTGTGTGTGTGTGTGTGAGTGTGTGTATATATATATATATCTATTTATCTATTTATTTTTCTGTCTGTCTATCATTCTATCTATTTTTATATCTATCTATCTATCAATATATCTATCTATCTTATGTTAATCTATCTATCTATTTAACTATCAATCAATCAATCAATATATTATTATCTATGTCTGTCTATCTGTCTATCATTCTTTTTATGCATCTGTCTATCTATCTTTCTATGTATCTCTCTAACTATCTGCCTATATATCTTTCTTTCTTTATTTCTGTAAATCTATCTTTCTATCTCCCCATCTATCTCTCTATCTATCGATTTGTCTATCTATCTATCTGTCTATCAATCTATAAAAAGTATATATATATATATATATATATATTTATTTATTTATTTATTTTTCCATCTATTTATCTATCTATATGTCACTCTATCTATTTTCAATTAATCTATCTATATATATGTCTATCTATTTGTTTATCTATCTATCTGTCTATCTATCTGTCAATCTATTTGTCTATATATTTGTCACTCTCTCTATATAACTTTCAATCTATATGTCTATTTATCTTTCTACCTATCTATCTATCTATCTAAGTCTCTTTGTATGTCTATCTATCTATTTGTCTATAAATCTATATATGAATTTTGATATAAATCTGTATATCAATCTATCAATTAATTTGCTGATCAATCTGTAAATCAATATGTTTATAGAACTATTTACCAAATTATCTATCTATATGTCTATCTATCTATCTATCTAACTATGTATTTATCTATATATCTATCTATCTATCTATATATCTCTATATCTATCTATCTATCAATATATCTATTTGTCTATCTCACTATTTATCTATCTATTTATCTATCTTTCTATCTATCTGTCTATCTATTTATCTATAAAGTTGTCTATCAATTTTTGTATGAATCTGTCTACCTATCTGTCTATCTATCTATCTATTTATATATCTATCAATCTATCTATCTATTTAGCTTATTTTATATATTTATCTATCTATCTCTCTATTTGTATATCAATCAATCTAACTATTTATATACATTTCTATCTATCTGTCTATATTTTTATCTATTAATCTATCTATTAATCTATCTATCAATCTAGCTACATATGTGTCTATCAATCAATCAATATATCTGTCTATTTATCTATTGGCCTATCGATCTATTTATCTCTCCATCTTTGTATATGCCTACCTATTTGTCGAAAGATTTATTTTTTTATCTATCTATATATTTGTATATCTATCTTTCTTTCTTTCAATCTGTCTATCTATTTATCTATCTAAATATATATAAATCTGTAAATCTATTTTCTCTTAATCTCTCTATTAATCTATCCATTAATTTGTCTATAAAAATATCTATCAATGTGTTAATAATTCAATCTTTCTATATCTCTATCTATGTAAATATCTATACGTCTATATATCTATCTATATATCTATCTATATGTCTATCCATCTATCTATCTATTTGATTATATAAATAAATGACTAACTAACTGACAATCTATTTGTCTATCTATATATCTATTTGTCTACCTTTTTAATTATCGGCCAACCTAACTATCTATCTATCTGTCTCTTTTATGTCTGTCTGCTTGATTTACTATTATCCAACATCATTATCTGACTATCTGTCTGTCTATTTGTTTGTATGAATGCATATCTATCTGTCTCTTTATATATCTATATGTCTCTTTATATATTTATCTATCCATCTATCTATCTATTTGTTTATATAAATATCTATCTATCTATCTGTTTATAAAGATCTATTTGTCTATCAATCTATATATATATATATATATATATATATCAATATATCAATCTATTTATCTATCTATTTTTCTATTTATCTACCTATCTATCTATCTATCTATATGCGTGTCTATCTAAATAACTATCTATCTACCTACCTATCTATCTGTGTCTATGTATTTGTCTATCTATCTATCTTTCTATCTATCTGTATATGTATCTATCTATCTATCTATTTGTCTGTCTACCTGCCTATCTGTCTAGCTATCTATCTATCTATTTGTATATATCTATTTATTATTTTATTTATCTATCTCTCTATCTATCATTCTATATACCTATCTGTCTATCTATTTATCTATTTGTCAATATATCTATCATTCTATTTATTTATCTTTCAATCAATCATTCAATCAATCTGTCTATCTATCTATCTATCTATCTATCTATTTATCTAGTGTTCAATATATCAATCCATCTATCTATCTATCTAACTATTTATTTATATATCCAACTATCTGTCTATATATCTATCTATATATTTCTCTATATAACTATCTATTTGACTGTATATCTATTAGTCTGTGTATCTTTGTGTCTATGTGTCTACCTATGTGTATAATTATCTATCTATTTATCTATCTATCTATCTATGTATTTGTCTGTCTATCTACATGTCTATCTAATAGTACATCTATCTGTCAATCTATCTATCTATATATCTATATATCTATCTATATTTCTTTCTTTCTAAATGTCGATTTTTCTTTTTATCCATCTTTAGTCAATCTATCTACCTATCAAAATATCTTTCAATCTATCTACCTCTTTATCTATCTATCTATCTATCTGTCTGTCTGTCTATCTATATATTTATCATTCTATCTATAAATCCATTGATCTATCTATCTATCTATTGATTTATCATTCCATCAATCTATCTATGTATCTATCTATATAACTCTCTATTTAACTATCTATTTTTTTGTATATCTATCTATCTATATATTTTACTATCTATATGTCTATCTATCTATCTATCTATCTATCTTCTTCCTATTTGTCTATCTATCTGTCTATCTATATGACTATATTTTTACTATCTATTTGTTTATATATCAATCTATTCATCTATTTTTTATCTGTATATGTATCTTTTTGTCTATCTATCTTTCTATCCATCTATTTGTCTATCTATATCACTCTCAATCTATCAATCAATATGTCAATAAATCTATCTATCAATATGTCTTTCAATATCTCTATCTACCTCTCTATCTATCTTTATATCTATATGTCTAGCAATCTATATATCTATGTATTTATCTATATGTTAGTCTATCTATCTATCTATCTATATATCTATCTATTTATTGATAAATTTATCTATCTATTTTCCTTTCTATCTATCTATCACTGTATTGATCTATCTATCTATCTATCTATCCATCTTTATATTTGTCTATTTTTCTATCTATCTTTCTATCTATCTTTTTGTCTATCTATCTATCTGTTGATCTATATTTATACCTATCTATCTATCTATCTGTTGATCTATATTTATACGTATATATCTATCTATATGTCTGTCAATCTCTCTATCTATCTTTTTATCTATCTATCTATCTATATATATTCATATCAATCTTTCTATCTATCTATTTGTCTTATTATCTGTCTTTCTATCAATCTAATGATTAGTGTATCAATCTATCTTTCTATCTTTCTACTTGTCCATCTATGTGTCTATATATCAGTCTATCTATCTATCTATTTCATTGTCTATTTATCTATCTATTTAACTGTCATTCTATCTGTCTATCTATTTTGTATCTATCTATCTTTCTTTCTATCAATCAATAAATCAATCTATTTATCTATCTTCCTATCTATTTGTCTATCTATCTTTTTATCAATCAATCAATCTATCTATCTATATCTATTTATCAATCAATATATCAATCTATCTTTCAAACTATCTATGTATCTGTCTATCTATCTTTTTTTTCTATATATCTATCGATTTATATGTCTATGTTTCTATGTGTCAGTTAGTAATTCTGTCTATCTAGCTATCTGTCCATTTATCTATATGACTGTCTATCTATTAGTTAGTCAGTCTGTTATTTAGTTAGTCAGTCAGTTAGCTGATCTATCTTTCTATCTATCTGTCCATCTATCTACTTACATGACTATCTACCTACATGAATAAAAGATTTTCTATCTAAATGTGTGTTTTTTAATCTATCTATTTAACTACCTCCTATTTTGTCTCTCTACCTGACTATCTGACTGTTAATCTATTTTTTTATATGTATATGTGTCTATCTATCTCTTTATCTATCTGTCTATCTATTTAGCAATCTAAAAATATTTCAATTTGTTTATCTATCTATCTAGCCATATTTCTCTTTATCTATCGATCTCTATTTATTTGTCTGTCTATTTGTCTATTTATCTATCTTTCTAACTATCTATCTATCTAATAATCTATTAATCTATCTGTCTATCTATTTGTCTATCTATCTTTTTATCTGTCTGTCTATTTGTGTATCTATCTTTTTATATGTCTGTCTATCTATATGTCTATCTCTCTGCCTATCTATCACTATATCTATCTATTTATCTATTTATCTATCTATCTATCTATTTATCTATCTACCTACCTATCTATCTGTTTGTTTTTTTATCTATCTGTTTATCTATTTATTAATATACCTACCTATCTTTCCCTCTATGTATCTATCAATCTATGTGTCTTTCTATATGCCTATCTACCGATCTATTTGTCTATCTATTTATCTATTTATCTGTCTATCTATCTATCTATCTACGTTTATCTATCTTTTTATCTATCTATCTATCTATTTGTCTATCTATATATTTATATATACGTCTATCTCTCTGTCTATTTATTTGTCTATCTATCTATCTATTTATCTATGTGTCTATTTATCCATTTGTCTATCTATCTATCAATCTATCTATCATTCTATCTACATGTCTATTTTTCAATCAATCAATCTATCTATCTAAATGTCTATCTATATATCTGTTTGTCTATATATCAGTCTATCTATCTATCTGTATATATATTTATCTATCTAACTATCTATTTATCTATCTATCTATTTGTCTATCAGTCTATCTATCTTTCTATCTATCTATTTATCTTTCTGACTATCTATCTATCTATTTATCTATCTATCTATATGATGAATCATTCTATTTATCTATTTATCTATCTATCTTTCAATCTAGCTTTCTATCTATATATCTATTAATCTATCTATTAATTTCTCTATCAATCTATCAATTAATTTGACTATATTTTTGTCTATCAATCTATCTATCATTCTGTATCTCAAACTATTTGTATAACAATTGATTGATCTATTAGTCAATCATCAATTATTTTAGTTAGTCTATCTTTACATATGTCTGTTTACCTATCTATTTGTTTGTCTTTCAGTTAGTCTGTCAATTGGTCCATAAGACATTTAGTCTATCTATTTATCTATCTATTTGTTTGTCGATCTATTTGCTCGACTGTCAAACTGCCTGACCAACTTACCATCTATCTGTCTATCTCACTACAAAAAAAATCCCAAATAGCTTGGGAAAATACCCTAGCTAAATACACTTTTTTCGTTGCTAAATTGGATATAACGACAGACTAACGATGGAACCATTCCGAAGCTCAAGTGCTTCTCATAAAAATTAATAAGGAAATATATTCTCTAGCAAATTAGCGAGGGAATATTCCCTAGCAAAACTTGCAAGGGAAAATTCCCTAGCTAAATTATCAAGGGTAAATTCCCTACCTAAATTAGTGAGGTTAAATTCTCTAGCTATTTTCATTCAAAAATTATTTTCACATTTTTAATTATTTACATAAAATTTAATTACATAATTTAAAATTTTTATATTAAATATAATAAAAACATAAACTATACACAATTATTTATACTTAACAAAAATTAAAATCAGTTAATAAAATATTCTAATACAATATGTTACATAGTTAAAATAGAAACATAACAAAACATGATTACATATTATTCTTAATCAATGTATCTAATGATAGTGCACAAAGTATAATCTGTTCATGAAATTGATGTTGCTTTCTCTCCCACAGCTCCTCAAAATCTTTATACTGCTCTAGCACCTGAGCATGTCCCTCCATTTCTATCTGCATTGCTTTTTTTAGCTCTAGCCTGCATTGCCTCTCCACCTCCTACTCCTTCCTTGTATCTGCCAATGCCCTTTTTGTAACTAGCTGCACTTCCAACATCATTGTTTTAACCTTGCGATTAGTTGCTTGTATGTATACTTGTTCATGTATGTATGTCCCTTTATGTGTGTGTGTAAATACTGACACATGTATTTTCATGCAGATACAGATACGATCAAAGATAATAGAAGGTAATAAAATAGGGCTTAAAATACCCATATAATTCTCTTAGGCATGGTCAGCATCTTCTAGTTCTTTGTCCTCTAATACTCCACTCAGATAAAGAACATTGTTATACTTGCTCATGGAGCATGACATACTACATTTACAAACCAATAAAGAACACAACACGATGCTACTGATAAACAAATAGTCTAGTGCATGCAAAACCAACTACCATTTACTAGAAATTTCACACAATGAGATAATCATGAGTTTAATTTAAAATTACTGAATCAAGATTTCTCCAAGATTTCTAATCAACTATCCATCAACATATTCTTCTTTGTTGCCCAGGTTCACACATTAGTCCATGGTTAATTAAAAGAAAGTTAGAAAGGAGTTTTGTATGAAATTAATATGTTTTAAATAAAAAAACCAAAATATGATGCTTGTTTGAAAAATATTACCAAAGTAGTGTGTCTGGAAATAGTGCGGCAATGGTCATCATTGTGAATGATGGTCATCGCCATGCTATTGAATTTTAAAAATCAAGACCTTCATCAATGTATGCCTCACTTGATGATGCCGAATTTGGGCTTGAATTTGAGTTTGAATTTGGGTTTGACATGAGATCTAGTTTGGATTCATTTCTACTTTCAATATTGCATCTTGACCATATAGATTTACAAGTGAGTGACCAAAGTTTAGTTGGTGGTTTGATAAAGAAATGATGCAAAAATAAAAGATGATGAAGATGAATTTATCTTTATAGTTTTCTCTGGATTAAAATGGAAAAGACACTTGTGGAAAGATCTCTTGATCTTTTGAAGTTGACAGGATCACTCTAAATCATGATTAAAGAAAAAAAACAAATCATTTAATAGGAAGAACATGATATAGATACATTTGAGTATGACAAGGTCATATTTCATATTTATATAAACAAATAGGCACCTTATCATCGTCCCTCTTTTCTTCTTTATACCACTGGAGCCACAATTGTAAACTTGAGCAAGCAGAACCTACAGAAATGAACTCATTATTCCGAACTTGAGTTTCTCTTTATCTAAGTTAATGGAGCAATTGGGGCTACATGTTGCACTTTTTGTAAGTAATCCAGATTCAATCTTTTGCCATCCATTGCCACTCTCACATGTAGATGTTTTGCTCTTCCACCCATTTTTTTTCTTTTTTATAACTTAGTCAAATGCGTGACTAGTGAAATATGAAGTATGTATGCACACATATATACAATAGTTGACACAACGGTACATATGAATGAGTGTGTGGGTGTGTGTGTGTGTGTGTGCATGTCTTTGTGGGTGTGTATTTGAGTCATTGATGGGTAGAGTAAGTAACTGTCATATTGAAGTAGTGAAATCTAAGAGAAAAAAGTAAATAAAAGAGAGAATCATTTTACCCGTTGAGATAAAGGCTAAGATTCAGGGTTCCAACTGAACTGTTACAAGATAAAGTTCCCAAATAGTCTCCAGAGAGAGAAAGCCTGCTTTACACTTAATGTATATTTGGACTGCGGTGATTCCCACGAGCCATACATTTCTAGCCTCGCCACCTATTCTACAGATCAGACTTTGTATCTCTATGATAATGTACTCAGTAATGTTGTTACCAACTTGCCAACCATAATTTGGCCAGATATTAGAGACCCATTTAAGATCACCCACATATAAAACAACTCTTCTTTTCGAATAACCATCTACTGATGCACCTAAGCACCATAAATTTCTGGTCAACATCTACTTTTGAATGATTCGTAAAAAATAATAGAGGAAATGTTACTAATCTAACCATTTCCATTTTCTCACTCACCCTCTTACTATGCTCTCTATCCTTGGCACACGCTCTTCTGTAATCACGATGTTTCTTTTCTTTCTCTCCATCGCCTTTAAAACCCTCACCACATCTTTGCTCTTTGTCAGTGTTTATAATGGTGAGCTTAAGTCCTTCCCCAATGGTTCAAATTGATTGAAAGAAAGAAATGGAGGAGATGAAGAATTGGCTATGGTGAGAGGTTTTATGGCTTCTTTCAGGTATGAATTTTTGAGAATTGGAGTAATATTTGTTGGGGCAACCAGGGCGGTGGATGTACTTCTGGAATAAATATCCATGGATATGGCTTGTTCAACCTTGTTTTTCACTAGGTTGGATGCCACACACTCTTCTATTATTCCCAATGCCTAGATTTTAACATTTTTAAAATTTAATAGCAAGCATTTTCAACACTGGTCTTTGATTATTAAAATTCAATAGCATGGAAATGACCTTCATTCAAAATGATGCAAATTTTCACACTGTTTCCAAACATATTAGTTTGGTAATATTTTACAAACTAGCATTATATTTTAGATTTTTTATTTAAAACATATTAATTTTTTTACAAAACTCGTGAGAAAATGATAAACAAAAGGAAAATAAAAGTTGAAATGACAATAGGCTACGTGATATTGAATTTTTCCACACCTGTAGGTTCATATAGGAATCCACCGAAGCAAGGAAACCTAAAAGAAACCAAAGAAAAAAATTGAGAAAAAAATGCAATGCACACGAAAGAACACAAGGTAGCTCACCTTTGTATTCCATTCCCCACTTGAGTTTTACAATGACCATCTTCCTAGTCAAGTTGTTAAGAAAAGGTTTAAAAAATAAACCCATCTTAAATCTTCATTCAAATTATTGATATTTTACTTTGTGTGTGCATACAATACTTTGATATTTTTAAATAAATTCATTATAATTTGATTATTATATATTTTCTAATAAATACATCTCCATTATAAATTGTGATCATACATGAAACAACAATGTACAGAAAAATAAAAAAAGATACAAATAATAAAAAAAACAATGTAAAAAAATGAATGTTCATCTGATATTTTAACTTAATAAAGATAAAATTTACCCTAATTTCATGCATCATACACAATATTTACCCTAAGGTATATATCATGAAGTATGAGATATATTACAAGGTCATGCACTAGTATTAAAATATGTAATCTTGTCTAAGAATAGAAAATTTTATTATTTTTACTACTTTGTGAATTATTAGATGTAACAATATAACCTAGATGATTTTTAGGGATAAAAGTGTCAAGATATTAAACTCAAAAATCTAAGACCTATGCAAGAGTCTTGTCTCCCAGGTAGTACCTTTATGCCTTATTTTTTTTTGCTTTTGTTATACAATAATTAACCCTAATTTTTAAAAGAATGCTCATATTTTTTTTTATTTTTCTTGCATCTATACATATTTGTGTGTGTGTGTGTGTGTTTTTATTTATTCATTTATTTATTTATCATGATTATTATATTTTTGTTTTTTATTTATTTGAGCAATTAACTTGTAGGATGCCCCAAACCATACCATACACATAATATTGTGTATACTTGTATACATACATACATACCTATATACATACATACATACATACATACATATACATACATACATACATATATATATATATATCATGATTATTAAGTATTTACTTTAGTTTTTTTATTTACTTGGGAGCATTTGACTTGTGGGGTACCACAAGGCACAAACTTATAAAATAATACTTTATTATTATTATTTTCCTTACATGTATACCCTTCAATACACACACGCGCGCGCGCGCGCACCTAAGATTGTATATTCAAAAATCCATTTTTTGATTTTATTAAATTTTTCTATTTTTTTTCTTCTTTTTTCTCCCCTCCTTTTGTCTCTCTCTCTCTCTCTCTCTCTCTCCTATCATTCATGGAAATCCTAAACCAAAACATAATGTTCATAAGAAACTTCAAAAAAGCTAAGGTTTTTAGATCCTGCAAGAAATTGACAGTGGTGTTCGTAACACCCATCATGTTTGAATTTCAATTAGAAAATATGATGCCATACCTTACAAGTACGGACAATAACTCTGTCACATCCTCGGTGCTGCTGGAAAACCCTCAAGAGATTAAGGTAGAGCATGATTCCTCTAGGCCTCTCCTCCGGTGAAGCTTCAATTCTATCGTCACAAATATAGTCCAGTAGCACAGATATTGATGCCATCCTTAGAGAATCTTGCAATCCACCAATTGAAATAACTAATCCTGACATCACTGCCTTACTATAACAAAGAAATTTGAGTTGCTGCATGAAACAAGAATAACATGTGGTAGGCACCTGTAATGAAGCAGGCCCATTGTGAAAAAAAAGAAAAAAACATATCAAAAGAATAGTCATCACTAAGGTCTTCTTAGTATATCTACATTGTAGGGAACAATCTGTTATAGTTTATCCCTGAAAGGTATGCACTTGACTAAGGTCTTCTTACTATGCACAATCCTTTGCAGAGTTCTTGCATCAACCTCGTGTAATCTATCAATCCTCTCCACAGCTTGCTTAGCAATGCCAATCACCACATTGGTTGTCATGTCTTCATCAAAGAACGTCACTGTCTCGACGTCTTCCACATTTTCAGCTGCTAGATGTGATTTTTAAGAAGAAGATGATACATCACAGAGAATGTTAAGCACACACCTTGATACCTTCAATGTATGCTTCACGAATCCACTAACCAACACTTCATCTATTATCAATAGAATAGTCATCCACAGCTTCAAATTAACTAGTCATTACCTTTTCCTTAATCATATAATAGATGGGTAAGTAAGAACTTAGAGCCAATCTTTCATGGGCAAGTGTTTGAGACAGAGAGATTAGCCCTCTAATAGCATTCAACCATGTTTCGACATCTCTGGTCTCGGCGTCACCCTGCACCTTAATCTCACAGAGCTTGAAGACAACCTCTCTCCATTTATGATCCAATAACACAAAAGGAAGAACTCCTATGGCTAAAGCAAAGCACATTCTAATAGCAGTATTTTGATCAAAAAGTTGTTGTATGTACTTTGAGGTCACACGACTGCATCACCATTATCTACAGGAACCAGGTATGCTCAAACAAAATGTTTCAAAGCACTAATAGCTATGTTTTGTGAAATTTAAAGGGGAAGAAGATAAATGGAGCTATAATGATATAATGGGTCATGTTGGACAGAAATTAACTTGCAAGGTGTAGGACCACTTGTATCTTAGGGTTGGGATGCCTCAAGTTCTCATCGAATGTATCAAGCAGACTTTGTGTTATCTTCTCAGATATTGGTAAATGACACAATGCAATACATTCTATCAAATGGGAGACAATGGAGCGCATCATCTCTCCCCCCTTACCTTGATAAAGACAAGCTTTCTCAATTGCACCAACTATGGCCAGCTACATCTTTTTGCTTATCTACAAAAGAGAGTTTTTTTCAAATGGCCTCGTTCATTGCTTTATTACAATAAAACTAAATATAGATTATAAATACTTTTATATATAATGGTATATGATTATATAATTATACAAGTATTTAGATATAATATTTGTGTTTAAAATATTTGTATAAATGTTACTTATATATAATTATATATATGTAACACTTTTATAAATATTATATAGTATATATATCACATTTATATAAACATTATAAATATTTTATATTGATATAAAAATAAATTTGTTATATAAATGTTAACAAAAATGTATAAACATTTTATATGTTATATAATTGTTATATAAAAAATTATACAAATGGATAGTTTTATGTAAATGTTGTATAGATATTTTTAAACATTAATACATATGCATAAATATTTATATATAACAATATTTATTTCTATAAACATATCAGTGTTTATATATAATGTACTACATGTGTGTATGTGTGTGTGTGTGTGTGTGTGTGTGTGTGTGTATTAAAGTATTGACATTTATATATAATGACATGTGAATATATAAAAGTATACATGTTTATATATAATGTTATCTGTTTATAATATTATTGGAGACAACAAAATTAGAACCCATAAACATTAAGTTTGGTTTTTCTATAGTTACATAGGCAGAAAAAATTAAGAATAATTTTTTTTCTTAAGTTACAAAAGCATAAAACTATATGCAAATATTTACTATTTGAAATCAATAAAACCCTAAAAATTTAAACAGTAAAAGAACAAAGTTCACACAGACCATTTATTGTTTCATTAATGCTGTAGAGTCAAAATCATATAAGTGATATGAAAATAGAAGAAAAAAGAAGGAAAATTGGGGGAAAATTAAAAAAAAATCAAACCCCAATATTCTGTAAAAACCAAACTCCACCAGTGGTAATCAATTTGAGTGAGACAGAGATATGTATATAGCATTCCGAAGAAGAAAAGCAATGATAATATTACCGGTAACAAGAAGAGGAAGATTTTATAGGTTGCTCCATAGTCCCATTTTGATTCTTCTCTCTTCGTAATTCCCTAAAAAAAATCCCATATAGCTAGGTAAAATTTCCTAGCAAAATGGCTATTTTTAATCACTAAACGAGATATAGCGATGGATTAATGATGGAATCATTCACAGTCTAAAGTGCTCGTCGCTGAAATTTGCCATAAAAAAAAATCTAACTAATAATTTTTCGTTGCTAAGGACCTTCCCTCCATCAGTATTGAGTTCCATTTAGCTTTAAAAGGTTTGTTCTAGCATAACCTAGTAAAGATTATTGATTTGAACTATTGATACCTTAAGTTCTACTTATCTATATATTCTTTATTTTCTAAATAAGTTATACGTTTTAAAGGATAAGCTTTTGAAATGCATTTTAATATTTTTTAATATCTCTTACTATATCTTCTGCATTCATTTCAACATTCTCAAATCCGCTGTTGTTCTTGGCTTTCCAAATACACCATATTATCTGCAATGGAATGTAGTTATTGAGCCATTTGTATACTGAATCAAGAATTGACCCCCTCATCCATTTAATAATTCTATATTTGAGTATTTGATTTTTGTGCTTTATACTCATTTCATTTTCAAATATTTCTCATATATTTGAAGCTATCCTCTCTTGTGAAATGAGATGATCCAGAGTTTCTATTGGAATGATGTTAGATAAAGCGTTCGATAAAAATAAACATATTTTTTGCTGGTTATTGTTATTCCAACACCTTTCAAATAAACATATTGCAGGCTTTATATTCCTAACCAGATTCTTGGCCGATTTTAAAGAAAATAAGCCTTATTAATTTATTTTCTATTTCCAACCATATTTAGTAAGTATAGACTGGCTATCCACCACTTCTGTTTGCTTTACAGTTGTTCCAAATTTGAGATTCATCATAAATCTATTTTATGCTATTAGTATCATTATTTTCTAAGTATTTTGCTCTCACATATGATGCCCAAAGATTATTATTCTTTTTTATACTCCACATCTCTTACAGACCCATGATTCAGCTATCTTCTCTAGCCTAGTAAAACCTAGACCCGCCTCTTCCTTTGAGTAGCAGAGGTCTTTCCATTTAATCCAATAAATATTTAGTTTGCCATTTTTGTTACCCCAAAGGAAATTAGCCAATTTTAGTTCTATTTTTTAAGAAATATTTAGGCAGTTGCATAACACTTAGATTGTGCATTAGTCAATCAATCTGTCTTTATTTCTACCCAAAGAACAATGCATATGTCTATCTATATTTCTATCTATCTATCTATTTAAAAGTCTTTGAATATATCATTTAATTAATCAATCAATATTTATATCTATCTATTTTCTTGTCTTTTTATCTATATGTTTATCTATCTATCTATCTATACATCTATCAATCAATCAATCTATCTATTTATCTAAATATCTTTCTATCAATCTATCATCTATCTATTATTTATCTTTTTAATTAAAATGTCTATCAATATATCTATTAATTTGTCTGTCAATCAATCAATCTATCTATCTATATGTCTATCGATCTATCTAACTAACTAACTATCAATCTATCTTTATATCTGTCTATCTATGTCTTTCTATATGTCTATCTATATATTTATCTATCTTTCATTCTATTTGTTTAACTATTTGTCTATCTATCAACCTATCTATCTATTTATCTATCTATATATGTATATCTTTCTATTTTCCTATCTATCTTTTTATATATCTATCTATTTATCTATTTATCTTTTTATCTATTTATCTATCTATCTATCAGTCTATCTATCTAACTATCTATATATCTTTCTGTCAATCTATCTATATATCTATCTTTCTTTCTTTCTTTCATTCCATCTATCTATTTATCTGTCTATATATCTATCTATCTATATATCTATCTTGTTATCTATTTATCTATATATCTATATGTCTATTAATATGTCAATCTATATATCTATCAATCTGTCAATCTTTCTAACAATTTATCTATCAATCTACCTATTAATCTATCTATCTATCTATATATCATCTATCTATTTATCTATCTATAAATTTCTCTATCAATCTATCTATCTATCTATATATCTATCTATCTAGATATTTATTTGTCTATCTATATGTCTATCTATCTTTCTATTTATCTATATATCTATATATCTATATATCTATCTATTAACCTAATTATCTAGCTATCTATCTTTTCTATCTATCTGTCAATCTATCTTTCTATCTATTTGTCTATCTATCTATTAGTCTATCTATATGTCAATAAATCAATCTATCTATCTATATTGTATCTATTTTTTTATCAATCTTTCAATCAATCCATCAATCAATCTGTCTATCTATTTGTCTATATATCTGAATATCTATATGTTTATCTATCATTTTATCTATTTATTTATTTATTTATATATTCATCTATGCATCTATCTTATTATTTATCTATCTTTTTGTCTATTTATTTATATATTTTACTATCTATGTATTAATCTATCTATTTATTTATCAATTTTTATCTCTGACAATTTATTTGTCTATTTATATATCTGTGTGTCTATCTATCTATCAATATATATATCTATCTATTTATTTATTTGCCTATATATCTATCTCTTAATCTTTCTGTATATATATATATATATATCTATATCTATCTAGAAGTATATTTATTTGTATACCTATCTGACTATCTTTATGTCTATCTATCTATTAATTAAATAATTAATCTGTCTGTCTATCTATTTTTCAATCTATCTGTGTATCTATCTTTCTATTTATTTGTATATCTAAGTGTCAATCTATCTTTTTATCTATCTATTTATCTATTTATATAACTTCTATTTATCTAACTATCTCTTATCTTTCTATCTATTTATTTATATCCATATGTTTATCTATTACTCTATCTATCGGTCTATCTATAAGTATATCTATCTCTCAATCAATCAATCATTCTATCTGTCTATATATTTGTCTATCTAACTATCTATCTATTTGTCTATCAATCTATTTATCTATTTTATCTATCGATCTGTCTATCTATCTGTCAATCTATCATTATATCTATATGTATATATATATATATATATATATATATATATATATATATATCTATTTGTCTATCTATCTTTCTTTCTTTTTATCTATCTATTTGTATCCATCAGTCTATCTATCAGTCTATCTATCAATCAATATATAAGTCTATCTATCTATATTTCTATCTGTATATCTATCTGTCTATCTATTTTTATATCTTTCTATCTATTTATCTTTCTATCTATTTTTCCAATAATCTGTCGATCTATTTGTATATCTTTCTATCTATACATATATTTGTCTATCTATCTATTAAAAAATCTTTCTATCACTCTATCTATCAAATTATCTTTCTATCTCTCTTTCATTCTATCTATCAATCTATTGATCTAACTATCTATGAATCTATCTATGATTCAATCAATCTATCTATATATCAATCTATCAGTTTGTCTATCTATCTATCTATGTTTATGTCTATCTATCTATGTTTATGTCTATCTATCTATCTATTTTTCAATTTATATGTCTCTAAATCTATCTACCTATCTATTAATAAATTTATCTATTAATCTGTCTATCAATTATGTTTCAATCTGTCAGTTAATCTAACTATCAATTTTTCTATCTATCTATCTATCTATGAATTTATCTATCAAAATATCCATCTATCTATCTATCTAAATATCTATCTTTCTATATGCCTATCTTTTTGTCTATCTATCTATCTATATTATCTAACTATTTATCTATATATCTATAATTCTGTCTATCTTTCTGTTTATCTAGCTATATATCTGATTTGTATATCTATATATCAATCTTTCTATATATATATATATATATATATATCTCTTTCTATCTATCTATCTATCTATCTATCTTACTATCTATCTATATCTCTCTCTATATAACTATCTATCTATATATTTATCTATATGACTATATTTCTATTTATCTATTTATCATTCTATTAAACTGTCTATCTATCTATCTATCAATCAATTTGTTTATCAATCAATCTATCTCTATGTATATCTATCAATCTATCTATCAATCTATCTATCTTCGGTCTATCAATCTGTCAATATATCTATCAATCATTCTATCTGTCTATCAATCTATATATTAATCTATCTATCAATCTTTATATCAAATTATCTATAAATCATTCTATCAAGCTGTCCATCAAATTGTCTATATATCTATATTTGGCTATATATTTGTCTATGAATCATTTTATCAAACTGTCTATCTATATGTCTATCTATCTTATCTATCTATCTATATTTCTATCTGTTTATTTGATTATCTGGCCATCTATTTGTATATCTATCTGTCATTTAATCTATATAGATATATCTGATTATCAATTTGTCTGTCTATCTGTATATTAATTTTTCTATCAATCTAAGTTTCAATCTATTTATAAATCTATCAATATGTCTATCTATATGTTTATTTATATATCTATATGTCTATGAATCTATCTATGAATCTATCTATCTAGCTTTATATCTATCTATCTAATTATCTTTCTTTCTTTCTTTTTGTCAATCTGTATGTGTGTCTATCTATTTGTCTATCTATCTATCAGCCTATGTATCTGTTTATCTACGTGTCTATCTATTAGTCTCACTAAGTATCTATCTTTTTATCTATCTATATCTTTATTTATATGTCTATCAATTTGTATTTCTATTTGTCTATCTATCTATCTATCAATTTTTATTTCTATCTGTCTATCTATATGGTAACCTATCTATCTATTTATCTTTCTATATATCTTTATATCTATCTATCAATCTATCTATCAATTTTCTATCAAATTGTCATTCAATCTGTCTATCAATTTGTCTTTCGATTTGTCTATCAATCTTTCTATCAATTTTTCTAGCAATCAATCTATCATTCTATTTATCCATCTATCTATAAATCTATCTATCTATCTATCTATCTATCTATCTATTTATCTATCTATCAACTATCTATTTATTTATCTATTTGTCTATCTCTCTATCTCTTTTTTCAATCTATATGTTATTTTTGTATTTATTAATATATCTTTTATTCTATCTATCAATTTGTCTATCGATATATTTATGAATATCTTTATCAATCTATATATCAAACTGTATAAATATCTATCTAACTACATGTCTATCTATATATTTATCTATCTATTTTTTTATTTGTTTTTTGTTTATCTGTCTAACTATTTGTAAGTATGTTTGTATATCTATATGCATGCATGACTGTCTGACTATCTCCCTACCTAACTAGCTATCTGTCTATCTATATGTCTGTCTATCTATATTTCTATATATCTATCTATATTTCGATCTGTTTATTTTTCTAACTTTATATCTATTTATCTATTTGTTTATCTTTATATACAATCTATCTGTCTATCAATCTTTACAATCTATCTAACTAACTAACTAATAATCTATCTATCTATACAATCTATCTGTCTATCTAACTCTCTATCTATCTATCTAACTAACTATCTATCTATGTGTCTATCTATCTTTTTGTCAATCTATCTCTTTATCTATATGGTCATTTATATATTTATCTATCTATCTATATATCTATTTGTATCTATCTATCTATATGTTTATCTATATGTCTGTCTATCTTTTGTTTCTCTATATTCTACATGTCTATCATTCTGACTATCTTTATGTCTATCTATCTATCTATCTATTTATCTATCTATCTATCTATATATCAGTCTGTCAGTCTGTTTATTTGTGCATCTATCATTCTATCTATTTATCTATCTATCATTCTATCGATCGATTGATTTATCTATCTATATGTCTATCTCTATTTCTATCTATTTATCTATCTATCTATATATATATGTATATCTTTCTATCTATCTAGTTTTCTATCTATTTTCTATCAATCAATCAATCTATCTATCTATCAATCTGTCTGTCTATCTGTCTATTGATTTTTCTATCGATCTATATATCTCTATATATATATATATCTATCTATTATATATCTATCTTTATGTAATATATATATATATGTCTAACTATCACTATATCTATCTATTAGTCTTTCTATTTCTCTATCTATCTAGATATCAATCTGCCTATCTATCTAAAATTCTATCGATCTCTCTATCTTTCTATCTGTCTATTTATATGTCTATATATCTATCTATATATCTATCTATCTATTTGTATATCTTTCTGTCTATTTATTTCTCTATCAATCTATCAATCATTCAATCTATTAATCATTTTATATATCTGTCTATCTATCTATATATCTTACTGTCTATCTATTTTCTATCAATCAATCTATCTATCTATCTATTTGTCTATCTGTCTGTCTATCTATATTTCTATCTATTTCTTTATTTTTTTTTATATTTATTTTTCTATCTATATATCTATTTTTCTATCTATCTAATATATATATATATATATATCTATCTATCACTCTATCTATCTATTAGTCTTTCTATTTATTTATCTATCTATATATCTATCTACCAATTTATCTATCTCTCTATTTAAAATTCTGTCGATCAATCTGTCGTTCTATCTGTCTATCTATCTATATATCTATCTATCTTTTTGTATATCTATCTATTTGTCTATCAAACTCTCTATCAAATCATCTATCAATTTTTCTATCAATCTATCTATCAATTTTTCTATCATTCTATTTAACAAACAATCAATCTCTTTATCTATCTAACTATTAATCAATCTATCAATCTATCAATCTATCTATTTATTTATATAAATATATATAAATTTTTATATCTATTTAATTGTCTACCTTCTATCCATTACAAAAAAAAACAAAAATAGCTAGGGAAATATCCCCAACTATTTGTACTTATTTCCGTCATTAAAATAGAATAGCGATGGATTTACAATGGAAATTATTCCAAGCTAAAGTGGTCATCACAAAATATAAATGAGAAAAAAAATTCTCTACAAACTTTTGAATGACGAACATTCAATAGCTAATTATATTTGTTACCTTGCTAATTTTGATTGTAATTAAGATTAGTAATTAATTTTTTTTGACTGAATATATATCAAAAATCCCTAGCTAAATTCGATAGAAAAAAAATATCTAGCCATTTTCATTCCAAAACTATTTTTACAATTTTAATTTTTTACAAAATATTTGATTACATATTTATAAATTTTTATATTAAATTGTATAAAAACATATACTATAAACCATTTTTTATAATTAAAAAATGCTAGAGTAGTTTAGAAATTATTCTGATACAATGTTTATATTGTTAAAATAAAAACATAACATAGGTATAAAATCATTTAAACCTAAATCATCATCCTCATTATTAGCGGGTACATTTATGCTAGCCTCTCCTATAAGGTTTCTTTGATGGAACTCCGTATGCTATATCTCACGTCAAGTCCACTAACTACGACTTCATATAAGACATCTACTATTGCATTACATTCTTAATTTCTTTCATCTCATAATTCACTTCTTTAATTTCTTGCATTTCTTCCTTCAAATGAAGCTAATATTATTTACAACTATTATTTCTTTTTCTATGAGAAAAAATGCATTCTACCATGAATACCTCATTATTAATGACCTCGAACCAGCTAATTATAAAAACAAATGCATTTCAAAAGAAATAGCAATGCACACTTATGTGGCTGGTACATTATATATGGATGCCAATAGTAAATCATTTTCAGCCAGATCATTATCCAGCACTTGATAACTGTGAAATTACAAAAAGAGAAATTCTACAATATGGAAATAGCATAAAAACCAAACATATTACTACTCTAATTAAGTTCTTGCTGAACAAAGAATTTTCAAAACTATTTAATTTATGTTTTATAATTAGATTACAAACAAACATATTAGGTTCGTGATGTACATCAAAGGATGATATACCATAGGTTCGAGACTTAACATATATAAATTATATAATTTTTAAGAATAAGATTGTTGAGATAATAATATCACCCAAATTTCAAGCAAAGCAGGAGTCTTGCTCACTAGATATGAATTTTACATGTTTACTTAGATTACAAACAAACATACACAATAATATTTACACAAATTAGAATTAGAACATACACATCTAGTTCAATAATTTGATAATGAGATATTACCAACTAGGCGCCTATAAATAAAAGGGTGAACATAAACAAATGAGCCACAAAAAAACAAAAAAAAAAACAACGGATAGTTTAATTCAAGTGTGTATCTTACATTCAAAGGAACAAGAAACACATAAAAGTAATATGAGGAATGAGGGAATAGAAAAACAAGCCTACATATTGCAACAGTTATGGTGAATGAAGTATGAGCAATCAAATTCAAGTAAAATGAGTTCTTCCAAACTTTTGAATTTTCACTAGCTAAATAATACAAAAGCTGAAAAAAAGAAAAAAAATTGAATGGAGAGATCAACAACATACACAATATTAAACATTAAAAAACTACAATCATACAATACAATCAAATATAAAATCACACCTGCCCACATCAATCCATTGTGCATTTGTTCTCTACTTTCTGTGATCCTTAACCAAGCTTATATGCATGGATGGACATGTATAATTATATGAATATATCAACCTGCCACATGTTTAATGCAAGAGTAAAGAAATCCAAAAATTTTAATAATAATATATACACACACATTCATGCACAAACACACGCGCACGCATGGGGGTGCACACACACATGCAAACATGTGCACGCACACACACACACACACACACATGTGTGTGTGAGTGTGTAAGATGTTGATTTAAATATCATATTTATGCAATGATTTAATTTTCCATGAACTCACACTTCTACTTAATTCCTATTAGGTTTAGCTTTAGTTCTTTTTCTTATTATATCCAAGCAGTCTCACACTTCCTAATCTGTATATTAGGAGGTCTATATTAAACTATCATCACCATAAAATTGCATTCTTAATATTAATAGCCACTATAAATAGAACATATTATGATTTCTAAGGTATCACTAGTATAATACACAGAAATTGGGGCCAAATAGATTAATTACAGCAATATCTTGCTAAATTGGAGGTGACAGGTAGGCTCCAAGACATATGACTTTGACAAATGACACACCATGCATAAAGCTTAGCTTGACACAACACATACCCAATGAACAATACCCACAAAAAAAAACAAAAACACTAATAATTTATCCAACATAACATTCACATAAACTCTTGGCATTTTCAATTTTTAATGAAATCCCATCATTTATAATCTAGTCATTCCTCTAAGCCTTCAACTTGACAAGAACAAGATATAACAAGAATGATATTTCATTAATTAGAGATACTACTTCGAGCAAAATAGAATAAAAAATATGCACCATGTGACATGAACGAGGTTGAGTTGTTCACCCACCTAGGATGATTTTTAGATTAGACACTCCATTGAGTAGAGATAAAGTGTTATATCAAAACTACCTAGACTCTTTAGTCAATATAGATACCATTCATGAATATGAGAATCAAGGTGGGTCCCCCACCAAATTCAGTTATCTCTCTTCTTGTCATAGCCGAGATCGATGCAATAGTGGTGCCAAGATTTATCATACTTACATATTTAGAAAAGCAGTTGAGCTCCATAAGAGTCCATCATATTCAAACCATTAAGATATCCAATGAAGCACTGCTCAGAAGGAATCATCTTCTCATCTTTGAAAAAAATGTACCTTCTTCTTCTGTAGTAGGTACTTGTCTGCATCAGCTGTTGTCCTACAACTAGCAGCATGGGCCTCCTGCTAGAATGTACAACAAAATTAGGCAAGAGAGATGAACAGTGCTGTCACACTGAGTAAAGAAATCTCATTGAGCCTGTTATGTTTTTTTAAACATGTATATGTATATATGTATATTCATGTTCTTTAGATTACATTAAAATTGGAAAATAATTATACTTAACATACTATCTCACAAATTTACCAAATCTTTAACTTCCCAAGTAATATTTGGCAACAAAACAAAATCATAATTACCTACCTTCCTCCATGAAGAAATCTTCTATTTCTTCCGTGTTAACACCAAAAGACCAATGGATAGAAGTTTTGTGTCAGCAAAAATATGTGTCGCACTTTTACTCTCTTTGGTATCACCAACCACACTTAATACTAGAATATCTATTTTGTTCCATTTGTCATTGACAATACAAGAGGATGCCTGACATCTATATTTAACAAAATAAAGTAACAAATTTACAACCTTGACTACCCCACATGGAAATCCATTGTCAATCTGGTCAGCCTCCTTCACAAGCTTTCAAGGTGTTAGAGAAAAAAGTAATATATACGAACTAGGATTATTACTTTTATTTTGATCATGTCTTCTCGTAGCATCTACAACATGAACAACATTTCCTCATGAAAGCAAAAGCTTCATTAATCTTATCCACTGACAGATTATGTGTGATCAACCCATTTAGCTTGATCTCCTTATTCAGGTCCACATCTGCCAATGATGGAAGATCTGATTTAGGTTTCCATCCTTTAAATAGAGATCCCTTCAATGATCATCCACCAAGAAAAGAGAATAGAATGAAAATATATTTGGTTTTACTTTGGTACTCCTAATGTAATTGTTTGTGGTTTGGGTGGGTCAAAAATTTGTCTACCTCAATGCTTAGCTGACATATTTTGTATAGATGTGTGGCCGAGTTCACTTTAACAGGACATCCAAATTGGATTACTATGTACTCGGAAAAGTTTGAGATGGCACAATAGTGAAACTTGAGCTTGCCATTGATCTAGAAGTTAGTCTTTTCTTCATAGTGCAACTAGCCTCATTCTTCTAATCCTAATACTTTGCATACATTTGCTTTGCTCAATTTGTATTTCTTGCATGTCAATTTCAAAGTAGTGATGACATTGCAAAATGGGAAGTGCAGAAGACTTTGATCACATTTCAAATTCGTGGCCGAACTCACCTTCGTAAGATATGAATCCGAGCCTGTTATGTTATAATTCGATCACACCACTCTCATCAAAACACATTTCTAATATAATCAAGCAAAAATATAGTCATACAATACCATCAAATATAAAAGCACACAAGCCCACATTAATCTCTTGTGCATTTCTTCTCTACTTTCTGTGTTCTTTAACCAAGCTTATATGCACGGATGGACATGTATAACTATTTGAAAATACCAACCTGCTACATGTTTAATGCAAGTGTAAAACAATCCAAACATTTTAATAATAATAGAGAGTGGATTCGCAAATGCACAAGGGATTTAAAATATAATCCTCTGTCACTTATGACCGGTACTTGTAATGAGTTTTAGAGAGTGGATTCACAATTTCCAACTCATGAACGTTAATATCTTTCTTGCCGAGATAATGCTGATATGGAAATAGAGCAAAAGTCACAAAACAAAAAAATGCCACTAAACAAATTCTAAATATAATCTATTTCGCATATAAGAGATGATTTCTTCAACTGTACATTTACCTTTGAGTGACACTGAATATTTGATCAATGTGCCCTATTATCGGAAGAATTCAAAAAATCAAACCTAGCTGAACAAGATGATGCCATCAATTGAATAGACTCAACAAACAATACACAACCCGATTATCAACTTGAAAAGCATTAAAATTCTTATAAACTCGACGATACACAAGTATTACATAGGAAATCTATTAGGTTATCGATCATGATTAATATATTTTAATTTTATAATATTAATATTTATTTATTTATTTATTATTTTAAAAACTATAAATTTTAATTTAAATTAATAATATTTTTATTTTATTTTAGTTTATTTTATTTTATTTTATTTTTATTTTACTATAATTATTACTCAATAATTAAATTTTATAAATTTTAGTAGAGGCAAAAATAAAATTTGTTTTAAATCAACTTAGGGTCTAGTAATTTCAAAGTGTTAATTGGGCTAAAAATAATTTTAAGTGTGTTTACCGACAAAAACAATATCATTTGAAATATTTTAAAAAACTTTGTTAATCCTAAAAGAACACCTAAAGTATTCTTTTAATAATCTACTTTTGAAAAGTTTTATTATAACTCATCAAAAGTTGGTGGATGTAATTAAACATCAATTTATTTATCCATAAATATAAATTTATTTTATTTTAAATTTTAATGTAAAATATGATTTTTTAATAATTCAAATATTTCAAATCTTTTTATAATAATTTTTAAAAAATTTTATATAATCATGAATTTTTTTCAAAGTTTTATTAATATAATATTACTTGTTTATTTGTTAATTCGGATTTTTTGAAAAAAACAATTTATAATCATACAAATAATGATTTTAGGTTTTTATTAATGCATATGTTGTGTATGTTCATATATTATTTCAAATATTTTTAAAAATGTTTATAATATAGAATTAATTATTTAATGTATGTATTATCTACAAATATTTAAAAATTTTTATTAATTAATTCAAAAAATTTTGTATATTTTTAAAAATTTTATAATCATAAAAATAGGTATTTTAGTCTTTATTATATAAATTTGTATTTGTATTATATATTTTGAAATTATTTATTATAATATCCTATTTTTATAATTATATGAGAAAAATGTTCTTTCAAGAATCTCTAATTCATAACCATGAAAAACCTTTAATACAAAAATTACATCGAATATTAAAACAAATAATATAAAAAAAATATAAGGATAGATTACTGACGGAAATAATCCCCATCCAAATAGCCAGGAAAGATTGCTAACTAAATGCAAATATTTTATGAAAAATTATTTAATATATAAAAATAATAAAATTTCTAGAAATTATTTAGCAAGTGGTTTTTTATCGAGCTAATTAGCTATGAAAATTCCATATCTAAGTCATTGCTAATTGCCGCCATTCTTTGCGACAAAATCTACGATAATATAGCTTGGGATATTTTTAAATCGAAAATTTTTATATCTTATCCATCACAAATCCATCGTAAATTTGAAATTAAATATAAAATCAAACTCTTTTTCTATTCCTAGCTAATCTTTATATTAGCTAGTGAATATTATCTAGCTTAATTTAAATAGCTAAATAGATAATTTATTGTAGTGATCTATCTCTATATGTCTGTCTATGTATCTTTCAATCAATCTATATGTATATTTGTATCAATGTCTATCTATCCTTTTTCTATCTATCCATCCATCTATTAATTTGTCAATCCTCAATCAATCATATCATCTATCTATCTATCAATCAGTCCATCTATCTTTTATCTATTTATCATCACTGTTTATCTATTGTCTATATATTTATCTAATTATCTAGATGTTGGTAAATCTATTTTTTCTATCTATCTATCTATCTATTATAATATCTATATTTGTTTATCTATCTATCTAT
>JAREIK010002726.1:81921-137714 GCA_029783825.1 Sapria himalayana
AAAGTATTTCAAGAAAATGGGTGATACTAAGCATTCTCCTGGAAGAAGTTTCTAAATCAACAAAAGTCTTATTTTAATGACTTTTAGGTAAAAATAACAAACAAAAGTATTGAAATAATTATCTAATTACTTAACTATTATGTTGGTTATTATTCAAGTAGTAAATAATTATGTTCTTATTATTAATATAAATTTTTTTGTGATTTTTCTATAATATAGAATCATTGCACATGGGCGCCCAAATTTGATGGAAAGATAAGTCATTATGAGAGATCAAAGCTACTCAATGGTATTATGATTTTGTCCATAAATTGAGGAATATGAAAGAAAGACCTATTTTTATATCTGTGGATGACTAGTCGAGTAGCTTAAGTATTGGGAGGAGCCAGATGTGAAGAAAAAATTAGATATTGCCAGCAAAACATTGATGATGTGAGGTAGTTGGACTAGGTTCATGAATCTGCAACACACGGCGGGTCAAAGTTGAGCATTGAGCACGTTTGAGATTTCTTACAATTTTAAAAGCTTAAACATTTATATATTTAGCAGTCATCCTAATAGTCTATAATCAAATCTCTGCATGGTTTTTTAATTGTGTTAATTTTTTTGATCATTTGATTTTTTATGACTAATAAAAACACATTCTAGGGTGGAGAATTGGGTAGAGATTCCAATTTTTATGAGATTTTCAAGAAGATACATGTGAAGAAAATGGATGATCCAGTTTGTTGACAATAAGTCTCAGATGATTACTGTAAGAATTTGTTATATCAATAAAATTTTATAATACTACAGTCAATTTTTAAATTGTTTGGAATGCAAAATATTTATTTTATTTTATGTATATATAGAATATTATTTTTTCTTTATTTTCTCTCACGAACTAATGGAAGAATGTGTGATAGCTGCTCATCAATAAGTTGAGGGTTACATGGATCATCAACTAATTGACTATGACTTATTATTTATTTGGAGACCATAAAAGGTTGTAAGAAGTAGTGAGTGTATGGCATCAGCTCAACGGGAGTTGCATTTTGTTGTAGTAGTCATGCTTCTAATTCATCTATCTCAGCAATGGTGGATGAGGCAGTCGAACAACAAGCAATGGAAACAAATCAGTGTATTGTAGTTAGGAAGACCAAAATGAAAAAGAAGGATGAGGAGATATCTCATTAGAAGAAGAAATATATGAAATTAAAGAACAAAAGGATGAGCCGATATATAATTCGAAGGAAAGAATGTAGAAATGAAGAAGAGAAGAAGGAGTAGATTACTTATTTGATGGAAGAAATGCAAGAAATTAAAGGAAATGAATGATGAGATGAAAGAAAATAAGAAAGTAATGAAACAACAAATGGTCCTATATAGAGTCACAATTAGCGGAATTGATGCGATAGATAGAATTTCGAGATCCAGCTCTGAAACCTCACAGGAGAGGCTAACATAAAATTCCCTACTAATTATGAGGATGTTTTCGTATGAAAAATTATTTTCTGAACTATTATTGATTTTTATCTGTGTAGCAAAACATGATAGATTTTTTTATAGGTTTCACTTTTTTTTATTTTGGGTTTGTTCTTTGCTTTGTCGATTAATCTAATAATGATCTTTCTTCTAGGACACATTATCTGTAATCTATTTGTATATCTATTTGTCTATTTATGTCTATCTGGCTAGTCTGTCTATCTATCTTTCTTTCTTCCTTTCATTCTATATATTTACATTCTGTCTATTTATTTGTCTATCTATCGATCTATCTATCTATCGTGATGTTATCTATCCGTCTATCTATATATATAATGTATTTTTCTATTCTATAGTGTCGCATCTTTCTATTAATCTAACTATCTATCTATTTAATAATGATCTATCTATTTATGTATTTGACTAACTATTTATCTATATTGTATATTTATCTATCTATCTATATATTGTCTATCTATCTATCTATCTATTTGTCTATCTATATTTCTAATAATCTTTTTATATATATATGTCTAACTATATCTCTATCTATTTATCTATCTTTCTTTTAAAAAACTATCTATCTATCCATTTGTTTATCTATCTCTCTATTATCTTCTAATATAATAATATATTAATCTAACTATTAAATTGTCAATCAATTTATCTATCAATTTATCTATCAATCTATTTGTAAATCTATCTATTAATATGTCTAATAATCAGATTATAAATCAATAAATCTATCTATCTATTTGTCTATCTACTGTCTAAATATCGTTACATCATTCGGTCTATCAATACATCTATTTATCTTTCTATCTATATGTCTACCTATCTATTTGTTTATCTATATGTATATCTATTGGACTATCTACCTATCTATCTATCTATATATTTATTTATATATCTATATATCTGTCTATCTATCATCTGTCAAACTATCTATCTATTTTAATGCTTATTTATATTATCTATATCTTTGTCTAATAAACATTCTATATATCTCACTAATAATTTATTGATCTATCTGTCTATATATATATAATGTCTAATCAAAAATTTTATATTATATATATGTCCATCTATATGTCTATCAAACTATACTATTATGTCTATCAATCTTTCTAACAAACTATCTAACAAACTAACTATTAATCTTTCTTTCAATGTCTATCATCTATCTATCAATATGTCTATTTATCTATTTGTCTATCTATTGAGTTTAATGTCTATCTATCTATCTTTCTCTCAATCTAATTATCTTTCTATCTATTAGTTTAAAAATCTATCTATCTATATTTCTCAATATCTTTTTATCTATCTATCTATCTATATCACTATCTATCTGTCTATGAATCTATCTATCTATCTATTTATCAATCAATCTATCAATCTCTCTATAAAACTGTAAATCAATTTATTTATCAATCATTCTATCTATCAGACAATTTATATGTCAATCTATCTATTTTTATAACTATCTATCTTTCTATATATTCTATCTAAATATCTATCTATCTCTTTATCAATATGTCTATCTATCTATCTATCTATCTTTTATCAATCAATCTATTAATCTATCGATCTATCTCTCTATCTATCTGTCTATCAATCAACATATCAATCTATCTATCAATATGTCAATAAATCAGTCTATCAATCTCTATATCAAAATGTCTGACAATATATCAATAAATATGTCTATCTATGTGTCTATATCTATCTATTTATCAATCAATCAATCAATCTATCTATATATCTATTAGTCTATCTATTTGTTGTTAAATTTTTCTATCTATCTACCAATTTGAATTTCTATCTATATATATATATATCATTTTATTTATCTATCAATCTATATGCTTACCTATATGTCTATCAATCTGTGAATCTATCAGTCTAATAATTTATTGATCTATATGTCTATCTATCTACCTATCAATCTGTTTATCTATCTATCTATCTAACTAACTAACTATCTGTCTGTCTATATATATATATATATATCTATTTATCTTTCTATCTATCTATTTATATCTGTATATTTTTATATATCTATTTGTCTATCAATCTCTTTATCTATCTCTCTATCTATCTATCTATCTATCTATTTGTGTTTCAAAAAATCAATCGATCTGTCTATCTTTCTATCTATCTATTTATCTATAAATATATATATTTGTTTATCTATCTATTGTCTATATAATTATCTATATAATTGTCTAGCTTCTCTATCTATCTTTATATTTACCTATCTATCTATTTGTCTATTTATATATCATATATATATATATCTATTTATCTGTCTATTATCTTTCTATCAATCAATCTATCTATCTATATGTCTTTCTATCACGTAGATTTAACTACCTATCTATATGCTTATCTTTCTATATATCAATAGGTGTATCAATTTGTTTTTCAATTTATCTATCTATATATCTATCTATTTGTATTAGTCCCTGTCTATATATATGTTTATTTATCGATATATCCAACTATAAAAGTATCATCTAATAATCTATTTATTTATTTATCTCTCTTTATGTCTATCTATTTATTTATATCTATCTATCTATCTATCTAACGGTCTATATATTTTTCTATTTATGTGTCTATCTATCTATCTATTTGTGTATCTACCTATCTATCGAATTATTTGTTTATTTATTTGTCTATCTTTCTATTTATCTAACTAATAACTATCTGTCTGTGTATATATTTGTTTATCTAACTATCTATATTTTTGTCTATTTATTTTCTTTCAATGTATCTAATAATATATCTATCTATTTATCTATCAATCTTTCTATTAATCTGAATATCAATCTATCTATCAAATTTTCTATCAATTTCACTAACAATCTATCTATCAATCTATCAAATAATTTGTCCATCTATCTATCAATCTATCTCTATGTCTATAAATATGGTGATCAATTTATCTATCAATCTGTCTATATATATATATATATATATATATATATATCTATCTATATGTTTATCAATCATTGTGTCTATCTATTTGTCTATCTTTTTTTCTATCAATATGTATATCTATTTGTCTTTATATCTTTCTATCTATATGTCTATCTATCTATCTATCTATTTATTTGTCTATCTATTTGTTAATCTATCTATCTATTTTTCTTTCTAGCTATCTATCTATGTATGTATGTATGTATGTATGAATCTATGTATCTATCGATCTATCTATATATCTATCTATCTATGTATCTATCTATCTATGTATCTATTTATCTATTTGTGTCTATATCTATCTAACTATATGTCTATCTATATATCTATATATCCTAATATCTATCAATCTATCTTTCTATCTATCTATATAATAATTTTTCCATCTATTAGTCTAATAATTAATTTATCTGTCTGTCTATTTATCTATCTATCTATTTTTCTCTCTATATGTCTATCTATTCATCTATAAATATATCTATCTATCTTTTTATCTATCTATATATCAATCTCATTATCAATCTATCTTTTAATTTGTCTATTAATTTCTATAAATATATCTCTAAATCTATCTATCAATCTATCTATCATTATGCCTACAAATATATCTTTCAATATGTCAATAATTTTGTCTATTAATATTTCTATCTATCAAACTTTCTATATATCTATCTATCTATCTTTTTTTCTATCTATCTATTTATGTATCTATGTTTCTATCATATGCCTATCTATGTATCTATCTATTTATATATCTATATATGTGCATATTTATCTAACTAACTATGCTTTATTGTGTATATTTAGTAGTCTATATATATATATATATATATATCTATATATCTATATATCTATAAATCTATCTATCTCTCTATCTATCAGTCCATCTATCTGTCTCTCTAACTGTCTATCAATCTAACTATTAAGATTTTTATCAATCTACATATTTATCTTTCGATCAAAATATTTATTAATGTTAATCTATATGTCTATCTATTTGTTTATATATCTATCTTTCTATAAATAAATCTATTTATTTGTCTATTTATCTTTCTAACTATCTATCTATCTATCTGTATATCTATTTATATATCTTTTAGTCTATCTATCTACCTATCTATCTATCTATCTATATTTCTATATATTTATTTGTCTAACTATATTTCTATCTGTCTATCTATCTTTCTATTTATCTGTTTGTCTATCTATCTTTCTATTTAATTATCTAATAATCTTTCTATCTATTCTCTAATAATATGTTAATTAATCTGGCTATCTATATGCTATCTTTCAATTAATCAATCTATCTTTTTATCTATCAATCAATCTATCTATCAATCTATCAATCATCTATCTTTAAATCTATCTATTAATTTGTCTATCAATCCGTCTTTTAATCTATCTATTATTAATCTATCAATCTATTTATCAATATGTATATCTATCTATGTATATATTTGTCTATTTGCTATCTATCTATCTATCTGCCTATCAATCAATCAATCAATCTAGTAGTTTATCTATCTATCTATCTATCTATGTGTCTATCTATATTTCTATTTATTTATCAATATAAATATAAATATAAATATAAATATATATATATATGTCTGCCTATATATCTATCTATTTATATACAAATCTATCTATTTATATAAACTGTCTACTATCTATATTTCTATCTATCATTCTATCTATCTTATTTCTTTTCTATCAAATCTATCTATCTATTAGTCTATCTTTCTGTTATCTATCTATTTGTCATTATGTTTGTCTATCTATCTTTATAACTATCTATCTATCTATTTGTCTATGTATGTGTATATATCTATGTTTATCTATTTGTCTATAATGGGTCTATTTATCTGTCTATTCAATGTCTATCAATCTATCTATAAATCTATCTATTTATATGTTTATATATTTTTTATCTATTTATCTATCTAAGTATATATCTATCTACATATCGATCTATCTATCTTTCAATATGTCTATCTGTTTTTGTCTCTATATTCTATCTATCTATATATCTATTTGTATATTTATCTCTTAATCTATCTCTTTATCTATATATCTATCAATTTTTTTTATCTATATGCTTATCTATATATAATACTATACTATCAATCTATGTATAATACTATCTATAATCTAAATCTCTATATGTTATCTATATATCTATATCGATATGTATGTATATATATATTATATATATATATATCTATATATCTATCAGATAGATATCTATATATCTATCAGATAGATATCTATATCTATATGTTTATCTACCTAATATCTTTCTATCTATTATCTATCTATTTTCAATCAATCTATCTATCTAATATTAATACTCTATCAATCTATGTATCTATCTATCTATATAACTATCTATCTATCTAATATCTAAATATCTATCTATTGATATGTTTATCTATTTGTTATATATTTTATATATCTATCTATATATCTCTCTATCAAACACTTTATGTATCTGTCAATAAATATGCCTAATAATTGTTCTATCATACTATATATCATAAATCTTAATGTTTGGATGTTTTTATATTTATGTATATGCCTATCTGTCGGTATGGATATCCATCTATCCATTACATATCTTTTATCTTTGTATCTAACCATTCGATTATTTGTCGATCTATTTATTTATCTATCTATATATCTATCGTCTATCTATCTATCTACCTACCTACCTATTATATATCTACCTACCTACCTATCTACCTACCTACCTACATACCTATCTCCCTACCTACCTATCTATCTATCTATCTATCTATCTGTCTGTCTATCTCTCAATCTATTTATCTATGCATCTATGTATCTATCTATAGCTATTTATCTATCTGTCTATCTATCTATCTTACTAATTATCTATTGTCAATCTATATGTTTATTTATCTATATATCTAACTATCTATCTTTCTGTCTATATACCTATATATCTATCTATATATCTATCTATTTGTCTATAAATCTTTCTTTCAGTCAATCTATCAATCTAGCTATAAATTTTTCTATCAATATGTCTTCATATCTATCTACCTATATGTCGTTCAATCTTTCTATCAATCTATCTTTCAACATATCTATCAATCTATCTGACTATCTATCTATCTATCTATTTATGTGTCTATTTATCTATTTATTTATCTATTTATCTATGTGTCAGTCTATCTATCTTTCTATATGTCTATATTTTATCTATCTGTCTTTCTATATATCTATCTATATGTTTATCAATTATCTATAAATCTATATATCATTTTGTCTATTAATGTGTCTATCAATATGAATATCAGTCTGTCTATAAATCTATTTATAATTATGTTTATCAATCACTCTCTCTATGTTTATAAATATATATATATATATGTCTTTCTGTCTCTCTATCTATCAATCTGTCTATCAATATATTTATCAATTTGTCTAACTATCTATCTACATATGTTTCAATATGTCTATCAATCTATCTATGTTCTGTCTATCAATCTATTTAACAATTTGTCTATCAAATTATCTATCTAATAGTCTCTATGTTAGTCTATTTGTATATCTTTTTGACTATCTATGTTTATGTCTAGATATTTGTCTATCTATTTATATAGTCATCTATCGATCTATCTATCCATCTATATGTATATCTATCTTTTTTTCTTTCTTTCTATCTAACTATCTATCTATCTACTATATATTTATATAACCTTCTATCTATCTGTATATTTATTTGCATATCTATCTATATAACTTTATATATATATATATATATGTGTCTATCTATTTAACTATCTACCTATTTATCTTTCTTCTTTATGCCCATCTAACTATCTATCTATTTATTTGTCTATATATCTATTTATCTATATATAAAATAAACTATCTTTTATCTATCTATCTATCTGTTTGTCTTTCAAACAATCAATCTATTTGTCTATCTATCCATCCATCTATCTTTTTATAAATCTATCTATATGTGTCTATTAACTATTTATTAATATGTCTACCAATCTATATATCAATCTGTCTATCAATATATCTATCAATATGTCTATCAATATATCTATCAATCTGTCTGTCAATCTATCAATTAATCTGTCTATTAATCTGACTATCAATCTATCTATGACTCTATCAATCACTCTATCTATTAATCTGTAAATCAATCTGCCTATCAATCTCTCTATCAATCTTTCTTCAATCTATCTATCAATATTTCTCTCAATCTATCTATCAATATGTATTAAACCTGACAATTAATCTGTTGATCAATCTTTCATATATCTGACTATCTATATATCTATCTATCTTAATATGTATCATTATGTCTATCTAATTTATTATCTATCTATCTATTTATCTAATTGTCAATCTATCTAACTAACTAACTAACTATCTGTCAATCTATCTATCTATATATGTGCCTATTATCAGTCTAGCTATATGTGTGAATATATATATATATATTATATATATATATATATATATTATATATATATATTTCTATCTATGTCTTTATCTATCCGTCTATCTATCTATCTATCTATCTATCTTTCTACATATATATCAATCTTTTTATCTATATGTCTATCTATCTATCTATTTATCTGACTATTTATACATCAATCTATATGTTTATCAATCTATCTATCAATATATCAATCAATCTATCTATCAATATGAGTATCAGTCTATCTATAAAACCTATTTATAATTATGTATATCAATCTCTCTATCTATCTGTGTAGATCTATCTATCTGCCTATCGATTTTTTTTTTTCTTTCTATCTGTAAGTCTATCTCTCTTTCAATCTGTCTTTCTATCAATCAATCTGTCTATCAATATATTTATCAATTTGGCTAACTATCTGTCTATATATGTGTATATCAATATGTCTATAAATCTATTTATGTTTTGTCTATCAAGCTATTTAACAATTTGTCTATCAAATTATCTATCTAATAGTCTCTACATCAGTCTATTTGTATATCGATTTGTTTTTGTGTCTATCTAGATATTTGTCTATCTATTTATATATCTATCTATCCAACTATCAATCTATCTGTATATCAATCAATCATCTATCTATCTATCTATCTATCTGTCTATTTCTTATATATATATATAATGTTCTATCTATAATTATGTCTATCTATCTATCTAACTAACTATATGCTTATATATCTATCTTTCTTTCTGCCTATCTAACTATCTGTCTATTTATTAGTCTACATATCTGTCTATCTATATATAAAAATAACTAACTTTTATCTCTCTATCTATCTATAAATCAATCTATCTATCTATCTTTCAAAATGTATATCAATCTAGTTATCAATCTATTTATTAATTTGTCTATCAATTTGTCTATTATTCTGTCTATTAATATATCTATTAATATATCTATCAATCTGTATATTGCTCTATCTATCAATATTTCTATTTATTAATCATTCTATCTATATATCTGTCTATTTATCTACCTATTTATTTGTCTATCTGTCTATCTATCTCTCTATCAATCTTTCTATATATGTCTATTAATGTATCTATTAATCTATCTATCAATTAAACTATCAATCTATCTAACAAACAATCTATCTATCTTTCATTCAATTTATCTATCATCATTCTATCAATTAGTCTTTAATTGGTATATCAATCTACATATTAATCTTTCAATAAATTTATTTTCAATCTCCCAATATATAGGTCTATCTATCTTTCAATCTGTTTATCAATTTTTCTATCTATCTTTCTATATATCTATCTATATATTTATCGATCTATCTACATATATATATCTTTCTGGCTATCTATCTGTCTATCTATCTATCTATCTGTCAACATATCTATATTTTCTATCTATCTATATGTATATCTATTTATCTATCTATCTATCTATTTGCTTATCAATATGTCTAAATATTTATCAATCTATCTGTCTATCTGTCTATTAATCTTTCAATCTATTTGTCTTTCTATCTATCTATCTATTTGGCTATCTATCTATCTTAATGTCTATCTATCTATCTATATATCTATTTATCTAATAATCTATCTTTCTTTCTTTCTAATAATCTATGTATTATTCTGTTTATCTATCTATCTATATATTAATCTATCAATCAATCTATCTTTTTGTCTATAAATCAGTCTATCAATGAATCTATCAAAATGTCTATCAATCTATCTATCTAACTGCATATTAATCTATCTATTAATATATCTATCAATCTATCTTTTAATATATCTTTAAATTAGTCTATTTATTATTCTACCTATCTTCATGTCTGTCTATCTATCTATCAATCAAAATTGCCTATCTATTTGTCTATCTATATTTCTATCTTTTCATCTTTCTATCTATATATCTATTGATAAAACTGACTATCTATCTATATTCTTTCTGTCTCTCTATCTACCTATATATCAAATAACTAACTATCTATCTGTCTAAATATATATATATATATCCTATCTATTTATATGTATATGTATTTTTCTATCTTTTTATATATCTATTTGTCTATCTATACGTCTCAATATCTATCTCTCTTTTAGTCTCTCTAATTTTCTATTTGTCTATCTTAATTTATACATCTATCTATCTATTTATATATCTATTTATCTAATAATCTTTTATATATCTATCTAAATATATATCTATCTTTCTATCTATATATTAATCTATAGTTCTATCTATTTGTCTATATATCAATCTATCTATCTTTTTGTCTATCAATTAATTTATTAATGTGTCAATCAATATGTCTATCAATCTATTTATTAATATGTCTATCAATTTGTCTATTTATCTGACTATCAATTAATCTATTAATCTATCTATTAATATATATATCAATCTGACTATCAATTTGTCTAACAATCTGTCTATCAATATCTATATCTATCTATCTATCTATCTATCTATCTTTATATCTATCTATCTACCTACCTACATATCTGTCAATCATTCTATCAATCTATCTATCTCTCCATCAATCAGTCCATCTATCTGTTTATCTATCTATCTATCTATCTATATATCTATCTGTCTATCTATCTATCCACCTATCTACCTATCTACCTAATTATCTATTTATATATCTGTTTTTCTATCAATCTATCTATCTATCTATCGATCATTCTATAAGTCTTTCTTACCTATCTATCTATCTATCAATCTATCTATCTATATTTCGGTATATATATATATATATATATCTATCAATCTTTGTAACTATTTGTATATCTATTTTTCTATCTATCTATCGATATATATGTCTGTTTATTTCTCTTTTATTTGTCTATATATATCTTTTTATCTATTTATCTACTTTTCTATCTTTATGTCGATCTTTATGTCTATCTATCTGTCTATCTATTTGTTTTTCAATCAATTAATCAATCTATCTATTTATCCACTTTCTAACTGTATATCTATCTATTTATTTATCTATCTTTCTAATTGTTTACCTATCTGTCTATCTATTTGTGTATCTATCAGTCTATATATATATATGTGTCTATCTATTTGCCTTTTTTTGTCTATTTATCTGAGTATCCTTATGTCTATCTATTTTTTATATATCTATCTATCTTTGTGCATATATATCTGTCTCTCTTTTTGCAGATCATTTTATCTTTCTATCTATCTAATTATCTATCTATCTATCTATCAGTCTAATAATCAATTGATTTATCTATATATCTATCTATCTAATTTTTATCTATCTACCTACATATCTATCTATCTATTTATTTATTTTCATATATATATATATATATATATATATATATCTACCTACCTACCTACCTATCTATCTATCTATTTAACTATCAATCTATCTATATATCTATTTATCTATCTATCTATCTACCTATCTATCTATCATTCTATCTATCTTTTTATCTATATATTTATCTGTCTATCTCTCTATCTTTCTATCTATCTATCCATTTATTTATCAGTCAATCAACTATCTATCTATCTATTTATTTATCTATTTGTATATATATATTTGTTTATCTATTATACTATCTATCTGTCTATATATATATATATATGTTTATATATTTGTCTATTATTTGTATATCTATCTATCTATATGTCTATCTATCTATTTATCTATTTATTTTTCTTTTTGTCTATCTTTCTATCTATCTATTTATTATCTATCTAACTATCTATCTTTCTATCTATTTTTTTTCTATCTTTATATCTATCTATTAATTTATCTATCTATCTATCTGTATGTATGTTTATCGATTAGTCTATCTATTAGTCTAATAATATGGTAATCTTTATATCTAAGTATTTGTCAATATATTTGTCTATTTATCTGTCTATCAATATCACTATCAATTTGACTATCAATTTGTCTATCAATCTAACTATCTATTAATCTATTTATAAACCTATCTATCTATTTGTCTATCTATCTTTTTATATATCTTTTAATATATCTATCAGATATCTATCAATCTGTCAATTTTTCTTACAATCTTTCTAACTATCTATTTGTCTATCTATATATATATGTCTGTCTATCTATATGAATACATCTCTATCTATCTATCTATCTATCTGTCTGTCTACATAGCTATATGTCTATTTATTGATATATCTTTCTATCTAACTAACTATCTATCTATCTGTCTGTCTGTTTGTCTATATATCTACCTATCTATCTTTACATTAATCTATCTATCTATATATCTTTCTATCTATCTATCTATCTATCTATTTGTCTCTCTATCTTTCTACCTATCTATCTTTAAATTAATCTATTTATCTATTTATCTAACTATATATTTATATGTTTATCTATTTCTCTATCAATCTATATATATCTATCTATTAATCTATCAATTAATATATCTATCAATCTATCTATAAATCTATCTATCAATCTATCTATAAATCTATCTATCAATCTATGTATAAATCTATATATCAATTTGTCTTTCAAATTATCTATCAATCTATCTATCAATCTTTCTAAAAATATGTATATCAATCTACCAATTAATCTTTCAATCTGTTTATTTATCAATCTACCTATCTATATGTCTATCTATTGATCTATCGATCTATCTGTCTATCTATTTGTCTATATATCTATCTATATATCTTTCTGTACATCTATATGCCTATCTATCTATCTATTTATCTATCTTTCTGTCTATCTATATATCTATTTGTCTATCTGTCAATATATCAATCTATCCTAACTATCTATATTTATAAGTATCTTTTTATCTTTCTATCTATCTATTTGTCTATCTATATGTATATCTATCTATCTATCTTAATGTTTATCTATCTATTTTAATGTTTATCTATCTATCTAATAATCTTTCTATCTATCTCTCTAATTATCTATGTATCTTTCTATCTATCTATTTGTCTATCTAATTTTTTATCTATCTATCTATATATCAATCTATCTATCTTTTTGTCTATAAATATATTTATCAATTTGTCTATCAAAATGTCTATTAATCTATCTCTTAATCTATCTATTAATCTATCTTTCAATCTATCTAATAATCTATCTATTAATTGATCTATCAATCAATCTATTAATCAGTCTATCAATCTTTCTATCTATCTACCTATCTATCTAGCTATATATCTTTCAATTTATATATCTATCTATATATCTATATATCTGTCTATCTTTCTATCTATCTATCGTTCTATTTATCTATATGACTATCAATCTGTTTATCTATTTATCTATCTATATATATGTCTATCTATCTATGTATCTACCTATATATCTATATGTGTATCCATCTATCTATCTATTTATCTACCTATATGTCTTTTTATCTATTTATATATCTATCTATCTATCATTATATATGTCTTTCTTTCTTTTTATCAATCAATCAATCTATCTATCTATCTATATATCTATCATTCTTTCTATCTATTTGTCTATTTATCTATCTGTCTGTCTATCTATCTATTTGTATATCTATTTGTCTATATATTTGTCTATCTATATATCTATCTATTTGTCTATTTTTTGTCTATCTATTTTTCTTTATGTCTATCTATTTGTTTACCTACATGTTTATCTTTGTGTCTATCTATCTATCTATCTGCCTTTCTATCTATCTATTTATGTTTCTATCTTTCAATCTATTCATCTATTTCTTTATTTATTTGTCTATCTATATATATGTCTATCTATTTGTCTATTATTTGTCTTTTTAAAAGTCTATCTCTTTTTTATCTATATATATCTTTGTGCCTAGCTATTTCTCTATCTTTCTATCTAGCTATATATTTTTTATCTATCTATCTATCTATCTATTTTTCTGTCTATCAATCTATTTATATATCATTCTAATAATCTGTTAATCTATATGTCTATCTATCTGCCTATTTTTTATCTATTTATCTTCCTATCTATCTATTTGCCTATCTATTTTTCTATATATCTTATCTTTCTATATTTCTTTTTATCTATTTATCTCTCTGTCTATCAATCTATCATTCTATCTATATTTTTATCTATATATCTATCTATCTATCTTTCTATCTATCTGTCTATCTATTTGTCTATATATATATATATATGTTTGTCTATTTGTCTATTAATTGTATATCTATTTATCTATATATATGTCTGTCTATCTATTTATCTATCTAGTTATTTTTTTGTCTATCTATCTATCTATTTATCTCTCTTTTTATCTATCTATCAATTTATCTATCTCTCTTTTTATCTATCTATCTATCTGTTAATCTATCTATCTTTCTTTCTTTCTATCTGTCTATCTATAAATCAGTCTATCTATCAGTCTAATAATCTATTAATCATTTTATCTATCTATTTGTCTATCTATTCATCAATATATTTTTCTATTTATCTGTCTATCAATATGCCTATAAATCTCTCTATAAATTTGTCTATAAATCTATCTATTAATCTATCTATCTATAATTTATCAATAAATATATCTATCTTTTTGTCTATATATCTATCTATCTGCCTGTCTATCTATCTATCTATCTATCAATATATCTATAAGGCTATCTATCAATCTGTCTATTTAACTACAAATTTTTCTTTCATTCTATCTGTCTGCCTATCTATATGTCTATCTCTCTATATGTCTATCTCTCTATCAATCTCTCTGTCTTTCTATCTATCTTTCTTGGTCTTGGTTTATTTAGATCTTCAAAGATGCTGCCTTTGTGAAAAGTAATCACCTTTTACTTGTATACACCCATGATCAAATAATAAATGATCTTATTGAATGCTAGTTTATATTCTTTATAAAACAAAATTTTGGTTTTTCTTTTCCTTCTCTATGTTTTGGTTATTCTCTAAGAATAAGATTATGGTTACCAACATATATGTCTCGCACATGTGTGTGTGTGTGTGTGTGTGTGTTTAACTCTGCTAGCATTTAAGTCATAAATGAATTTTATATTATTATATATTTAAAACTCTTTTATATAATAACAATTTAAATTCAAATCTTTATCAGATAAGGAATCAAATTTATATATTATTATAATTTTAACTCTTAAAAAAAAACCCTTTAATGATTATATTCTTATCCATTAAAAAAATATAAAAGATTTATTATTATTTTAAATCAAGAAATTAAACTTTTTCAAAATTCAATAAAAACTAATTGTTATTTATAATTTAAAATAATCTTATCATTTTAAATTAATATAGAGGGTCAAAAATCATAACCATTATTATTAATTCTTAATGTGTGACCCTATAGGTTTAATTAATATTGGCAGTAGGCCTAACTCACATTTTGATCCAATAAGTCATATGTGATCTCTAGCAAGATATTATTACAACCCAAATTAAATGAAAAACTCATGATTCAAGGCAACCTTATTATTGTTAATGACAATCCTTTTGTTTCACGATATCTTGATACAATATAAGGCATGAAAAATGTCAACCTTATATCATTCTATCTTTGATTACATAAAACTCAATTAAAAGACTAAAAAATGACATTAATCTTCATCAATTTATTTGAGCATAATCATGCATTTCTCAGTCTCAATTGTAGAGGGGCCCCAAATGTATCTTTCATATAATAAGAGGGACAAATTCTATTTTAATTATTTATATCTCACAGCGTAATTCTTATTATGTTCAAGTATAACATTTATAGTCATGTGGTTAAAGACAACGTTGATTATATCAAAGCATAATATTCTTTAAGTTGAGAAATATAGCAATCTCAAGTCATAGGTTTAATATTTTAATGACACAACTATTAAAGATTAAATTATGACTTTGAACCATGTATTAATTTCAAGATTAGGCTATTCAAAATTTGTTCTAAACTAATATATATTTATTTGAATTGTATATCATACACATATTCATCCCATGAATATCAATCAAACTTTATACTAATATTAATTCATTATTATTCTCATAATAAAAACCAATTTGGGATATTTAGAATAATTAAAAATATCATTCAAAGACATTATATATATTAAACATGAAAATTAATTAAATAATTAATTCTCACAATAGTTATAATACCAAGTCCAGACTATATGCCTAGAGCACTATTACCAACAAATATATCTATCTTTATTTCTATGAATCAATCTAATTAACTATCTATCTATCTGTCTATCAATATGATCAATATGTCTATCTATCAAACAATCTACTTATCTATTTATCTATCATTTTGTCTAACAAACTATCAATCTAACTATCTATCTGTCTATCTGTTTGTTTATTTGTTTGTATGATTGCCTTTCTAAAAATCTATCTATCTGTTTATTAGTCTGTCTTCCCACCTACCTGACTCTCTATCTGCGTACCTAACTATCCACCTGCTTGACTATCTGCCTACCTAGTTGTCTACCTATCTATCTATCTATTTAAATGCCTATCTATTTGTCTATCTATTTGTTTATATATCAGTATATCTATTTATTTATCTATCTATCTATCTATCTATCCATCTCTCGTTCTCTATGTGTCTATCTATTTGTAATTTATGTGTCTATCAATCTATCTACCTATATATCAATCAATCTATCTATCTATTTATCCATCTATCTTTTTGTCTAACTATCTGTCTATATATATATATATTGATATCTATCTGGCTATCTATCTGTCTATCTATCTAACTATCTATCTTTTAGCCTATGTATCTATCTAATAATCTATCTATCTATTTAATAATCTATCTGTTTATCTATATACCTGTCTGTCTGTCTATCTATCTATCTATGTATCTATTTATCTTTTTATCTATCTATTTTTCTGGCTATATATCTATCTATCAGTCTAGATTTCTATATATCTTTATATATATATATATATATATATATATATATATATATATATATTTCTATTTATCTTTCTATCAATCTACTCTCTATCTATCAATCAATCTATTTATCTATCTTTCTGCCTTTAAATATGACTATATATAAGTCTATCTACCTATCTATATGTCTATATATCTATATATTTATTTATCTATCTATCTATATACTATCTATATATTTGTCTTTCTATCTATCCATCTATCCAGCTAACTTTTTATCTATCTATCTATCTACCAATCAATCTATCTATCTATTTATTAAACTATCTATTATTTTATGTATCAATGTGTCTATTAATCGGTCTATCAATCTATCTATCAATCTATCAATTAATATATCTATCAATAAATATATCTCTCTATCAATTTATCTATCTATCTAGCTGTGTATCAATATATTTATCTAACTATCTATCTATCAATCAGTCTATCTACCAATCCATCTATTTATCTATCAAATAGCTTATTGATCTTTCTATGGTTCTTTTGAACTAATTATCAATCTTTCAATCTATTGATCAATCTATTTTCTATCTATCTATCTATCTATAAATCTTTCTATCTATTACTCTTTTTTTAAAAAAAAAAAGATTTGTTTTATTATTATTATGCCCTCTCTTTTGGCGGAGGAATACCATTTGTACAAACTAATACTACCATTTTTCCCTTTTACACCCATTCTCAAAAGAAATAAAGAACTAACTCTATGAAATCATGCTTTTAACTCTCTTCATTTAAGTATGCTATAAGTAAGCTCTTTGCTTTTTGTGTATCATAAGTAACTTCAATGTGATCCTTTGATGTTTTTTTTATTGCCTCTTATGCTGTCCCTTATGCTGCCCTTTAAGATTTTCTGTTATTGCTTCTCTTGGAGCCTCCAATAATCCCTCTTTAGCTATCCCCGAGCCTCTTAAGCTGTCTTCCTAACCTCTTAAAGTCCTCCATTTCCTATCTTCTGGAAATAGAAGTAACCCTCCCTCTCTCCCGATTATTGGATAAAAACAAAAGGAAAGACAGTAAATATACGAAAAAAAGAGATAACAGTCCTCCATTTCCTGTCTTAAGCTGTCTTTCAGCACCTCAAAGTGCCAAAGCCTCTGTCTTTCCCACTACCGGTATTGGATTGTCTGCGATATTTCCGGCAAAACAGTGAATATACGAAAAAAAGAAAAACCCCCCTTTATACTTAACAAACAGCCCAACAAAGCCTCTGTCTTAAGCTGTCTGTGATATTTTCTGTCTTAACAAAGCAGTGAATATACTTAACAAAGCCTCTGTCTTAAGCTGTATGCGATATTTTCTGCCTAAGAAACAGCCATATAGATGAAGCTAGCCAGAAAAAACACCCCTAGGACCCCTTTCCATTTTCAATGCTTTTTGGGACCAATGCTTGTATCCTTTTCAAAAACACCCCAGGCTTGAACTGTACTCTTAAAATGACAGAAAAGAGAAAACAACAATTTCCTGTCTTAAGTTGTCTTTCAGCACCTCAAAGTGCCAAAGCCTCTGTCTTTCCCACTACCTGTATTGGATTGTCTGTGATATTTCCTGAAAAACAATAAATATACGAAAAAAGAAAAAACCCCCCTCTATACTTAACCTAACCTAACTCTTCTGCCCAACAAACAGCCCTTATTTTACTTAGATGAAGCTAAACAGAAAAACACTTCTAGGACCCCTTTCCATTTTCAATGCTTTTTGGGACTCAGCGACACAAAATTTTAGCTAAAGAAATAGGCCTCAATAATCAATTTATAGTCCCCCTCAGGACCGGGGTGACCCTTATCTGAATATCTGTAGCAAAACCAAACCACAAGCAAAAAAAGGAACAGCAACACAAGATTTTAGCTAAGGAATCAACTTAAATGGATCAGCAATAAGGAAACCAATACCTTGCACTATTACCTTGCCCTATTTCCTTATCCTATTACAGCAGCAAGAGCAGCAGAACAAGGAATAGCAGAAATTATACTTATTAAGTTTAACTGTAACTTTTTATATAATAGTGTTTATATAGCAGCGTAAAAGTCAGAATAGATATTATGATATTATATTAGCAATAGTCAAGATAGATATTGTAAAATACTCATTATTCCCGCCCAATCCATCAGAAAGTTGAGGCTTTGTTATATCTTCTTGGTCTGTTTATTTATTCTAAAATAAGGAAAACCCATTTTATCTAAACATGTTATTCCCTTTAGTTTGTTTGGCATGAGTTTCTCATTAAATTCTATATCTCCTCTGGTAGTACCTATTTTAGATAGATTATCCGCTAGATAGTTCGCTTCTCTGTATATATGTATTATTGACGCCTTCAGTTCATCCATAAGACCAAGAATTACTTCTAGTTCCTCTTCATTCCTCCATAATATTTTCTTATTGATTACTGTATCAACTAGTAATTTTGAGTCTACCTGTACTTCAATGTTTTTAAAGTTAAGCTGCTTGCATATCTCTAACCCTGATTTTAATGCTCTGATTTCAGATTCTAATGCCGAAGAGGCTCTACTAGATCTGGTGAAAGCTCTCTGTACTGTCCCTATGATCTCTTATTACCCCGCCTCCTCCTGCTATTCCAGTGTCCCTGCTAAAACTCCCATCCGTATTAAGTGAGAGTTTACCAACTGGTGGAGCATTCCACTGTATGCATTTAGCCCATTGCTGATTTAAAACTTTATATGTGAGATCCCATTCTTTCTCAAGCTTCTTTTCTTGTTTCATTTTTTGAATAACTATCGGTTTTATTAGTGATATATTACATATCTCCTTTCTAATATCTTTTATAATTTCTGTTAAATTCATCCTTATATTTTCGAATTTACTTTTGTTTCGAGATTTCCATATACACCAAATAATTAGATGCGATAGTTTTTGGTTGAGCCATTTCCTGGTGGGGCTTTTCGTTTTCTCCTTTTCCCATTTTTTAACTTTATCTATTAATCCATCATCTATTTTACATATTCTTTTTTCCCCTTCCATTTCTTTCCATATTTCTGCTGCGATGGGACCATTAGAAAGCAAATGATCAGTGGTTTCAACCACTTGTAAACAGCATTCACATCTTGATGCGATGTTTATACCTTTCTTTTGTATATTTCTATCTACCGGTATAGCATTCATTAAAGCCTTCCATGTGAAGGAGCGCATTTTTTGCGGTATGTTTTCTTGCCATACCCATTTAAATAGAGTTTGAACCGGTTTTTTTTTCTGACCAAGTCTTTTGCCGACTTGAGGGAAAAGTTTCCTTGTGGTGTTAACATCCATTTCTAGCCGCTCCTCTTTTGTATAGAGTGTGAGTCCACTATTTCTTTTTGTTTTTCCATTGACTTCCAACTGTTCGAGACTTTCTTAGTGGTCTTATTCTTGTTATCTAAATATCTTGCCCGCATATATTTAGCCCACAGACTTTCACTTTCTTTAAGTCTCCACCAGCTTTTACAGTCCCAGGCAGCTGCCGAGTCCTGGAGGCTCATTAGACCTAATTCCTGCTTCCTCTTTCGGATAACAGATACTTTTCCAGTCCTTCCAATGTAGTTTATTTATGCCTTGTTTTTTACCCCATAAGAAGTTGGCCATTTCCGATTCGAGTTTTTTAATAAATTTCTTAGGGGGGGGGGGTGTATCACTGATAATATGTGCGTAAGCGTGCTTTGTAATACATGTGACAGCAGTGTTATTCTTCCCCCAAAACCCTGTAACTCTTTTTTCCATCCTGCTATTTTCTTTCTTAGTTTGTCCTGAAAGTAACTTAGATATTCTTCTTTCAACATTCCCTCATATATCGGACAACCTAAAAAACATTAATGCCCCTTTTATTTCTGCAAATCCCATAATCCTTTTTATTTTATCTACTAACTTTAATTTTGCATTTTTAGCAAGCATGAACTGACATTTGCTTTTATTAACCATTTGACCTGTCTCTTTTTCAAAAATTTGGAGAAGATCCATAAGATTCATTAAAGACTTTATGCTAGCATTTGTAAATATTATAAGGTCATCTGCATAAGCTAAACAACCTATTCTGGGTGTATTTCTTGCTTGTCTGAATGACAATATTTTACCTTCAGATATTTTCTTATTAAAGTTACGTATTAGCAATTCTAGATAGATATCGAAAAGAAGAGGGGATAACGGATCCCCTTGCCTTAAACTTTTATTTGGTTTAAATTCCTCACTTAACTTACCATTTACCAGGACTCTTACCCAAGTACTTGATATACATCTAAATATTAGATCTATGGTTAGCTCTGAAAAGCCGAACCTTCTTAACACAAAGCAAAGGGTATCCCATTCTACTCTATCGAAGGCTTTCGATAGATCTAATTTAACCACTAAGTTTTTTCCTCTAGACTTACTTCCTATCTCTTTCATCATTTCAGATGCAAGCTTTATATTTTCTATCATTAATCTATTTTTAACAAAACCCGTTTGTTCCTGAGATATTATTGAAGGTAAAATTAAGCTCAGCCTATTTTGTAATATTTTTGCTAGTATTTTATAAATAGCATTGCATAAGCTTATTGGTCTATAATCCTCACATTTCTGTGGTGATTCTTTTTTTGGAATTAATACTATAAAAGATTTTGCCCATGCTTTTGGGATTTCCGCCCCTACAAAAAAACTTGCAATTGCAGGAACTAGCTTGGTTTTAATCGTATCCCAGTTTACCTGAAAGAAATAATTGTTCCAACCATCAGGTCCTGCTGCACTATCTTTATCCAGACTAAACACAGCCTCTTTAACATCTGGTTCTTCTGGGACCAATTCCATTGATTGATTTTGAACTTCCGTAATGGTCACCCTAATCACTTGCATTAGAGAATTATCTGTCCTACTTGACTGACTACATAATTGATTTTCAAAAAATTTTAAAAAAAGAGCACCTATTTTCTTTTCATTTTCTATCTATTACTCTATCTATCTATCTATTTAACTATATGTAAATGTATTTTTCTATATATTTTTTTATGTATCTATCTATTTGTCTATCTATTTGTAAATCTATATGCTTATCCATCTATCTATCTATCTATCTATCTAATTGTCTATATATATGTCTATCCATCTGTATTCTATCTATCTATCTATCTATCTATAGATCTATCTATATATTTTTCTATCTATTTATCTATCTATTTGTCTATCTATCTATCTATGTGTCTATCTATCCATCTACCTATCTATCTCTCTATCTTTCAATCCATCTATCTATCTTATAATCTATGTATCTATACAATAATATCTCCATCTATTTGTCTATCTATCTATCTATCTTTATGTCTATCTATCAATGTATCTATTTGTTGATTTTTCAATATATCTATCTTATGTCTATCTAACTATCTATCTATCTATTTATTTGTCTGTATATCTATCCGAATATCTATTTTTCAATGTATCTGTCAAATTATCTGTCTATCAATCTATCTTTCTAGTTGTCTATATATTTGTTCTATCTATCTGTCTATCTATATTTATATTTATATATATGTATATCTATATATCTATTTATCAATATATCTATTTATCTATCTGTCTGTCTATCTATCTATCTATCTATCTATCTATCTATCTGTGTGTGTGTGTGTGTATATATATATATATCTATTTATCTATTTATTTGTCTGTCTGTCTATCATTCTATCTATTTTTATATCTATCTATCTATCTATCTTATGTTAATCTATCTATCTATTTAACTATCAATCAATCAATCAATATATTATTATTTATGTCTGTCTATCTGTCTATCATTCTTTTTATGCATCTGTTGGGTAATTGCATTTCCACGGGTAGTGAGATTAAGAAACAGAAAACAACAAAAACATAGAAACAAGCAATATATATATCCCAATCCAACAGCATCCACGACAGAATCAAAAATGAGAATTCAACACAAGAAATAACGTGGTTCGCTAGTCGCTCAGTACGACTAGCTACCTTGACCAGAAATTGCTTATGCGTTACAGATTAAAACCAAATTAGAACGTCTTATAGTATGCAGCACAGAGAAGTCGCGAAATCATGCAGAGAGAGGAGAGGGATTATGAACAGTTCAAAATGGGTCAAAAAAATAGCTGCCCGAAAAATAAAATACAAATTGTTTTATATGAAAATAAACATCCGGTTCATTTAACTGAAAGGGTCGGATCATGGAACGGGTCAGGCTCTGCTCCAAAAATTTCGGGACCTCCATTATTGTGCTACTACAGCATCCCCGGGCTTTTAATATTTCCTTTCCTGCCCTCAAATAAAAATATTAAAACATAAAAGACATTTGGTTATACAAAGAGATTATTAAGTAAAAACAAATTACATATACAACAGCATCTATCTATCTATCTAGCTGTGTATCAATATATTTATTTAACTATCTATCTATCTCCCAGTCTATCTCTCAGTCTATCTACCAATCCATCTATTTATCTATCAAATAGCTTATTGATCTTTCTATGGTTCTTTAGAACTAATTATTAATCTTTCAATCTATTGATCAATCTATTTTTTATCTATCTATCTATAAATCTTTCTATCTATTAGTCTATCTATCTATTTAACTTTATGTAAATGTATTTTTCTATATATTTTTATCTATCTATCTATTTGTCAATCTATTTGTAAATCTATATGTATATCCATCTATCCATCCATCCATCCATCTATCTATCTATCTATCTATCTATCTGACTGTCTATATATATGTCTATCCATCTGTATTCTATCTATCTATCTATAGATCGATCTATCTATCTATATATTTTTCTATCTATTTATCTATCTATTTGTCTATCTATCTGTCTATCTATCTATGTGTCTATCTATCTATCTATCTATCTATCTATTTATCTATCTAACTATCTTTCAATCCATCTATCTATCTTAAAATCTATGTATCTATACAATAATATCTCCATCTATTTTTCTATCTATCTATCTATCTATCTTTGTGTCTATCTATCAATGTATCTAATTGTCGATTTTTCAATATATCTATATTATGTCTATTTAACTATCTATCTATCTATTTATTTGTCTGTATATCTATCTGATTATCTATCTTTCAATGTATCTGTCAAATTATTTGTCTATCAATCTATCTTTCTAGTTGTCTATATATTTGTTCTATCTATCAGTCTATCTGTCTATCTATATTTCTATTTATATATCTGTATATCTATCTATCTATTTATCTATATATCTATCTGTCTGTCTGTCTGTCTGTCTATCTATCTATCTGTGTGTGTGTGTGTGTGTGTAAATATATATATATATATATATATATATATATATATCTATATATATTATATCTATTATCTATTTATTTTTCTGTCTGTATATCATTCTATCTATTTTTATATCTATCTATCTATCAATATATCTATCTATCTTATGTTAATCTATCTATCTATTTAACTATCAATCAATCAATATATTATTATCTATGTCTGTCTATCTGTCTATCATTCTTTTTATGCATCTGTCTATCTATCTTTCTATGTATCTCTCTAACTATCTGCCTATATATCTTTCTTTCTTTATTTCTGTAAATCTATCTATCTTTCTATCTCCCCATCTATCTCTCTATCTATCGATTTGTCTATCTATCTATCTATCAATCTATAAAAAGTATATATATATATATATATATATTTATTTATTTATTTTTCCATCTGTTTATCTATCTATATGTCACTCTATCTATTTTCAATTAATCTATCTATATATATGTCTATCTATTTGTTTATCTATCTATCTGTCTATCTATCTGTCAATCTATTTGTCTATATATTTGTCACTCTCTCTATATAACTTTCAATCTATATGTCTATTTATCTTTCTACCTATCTATCTATCTATCTAAGTCTCTTTGTATGCCTATCTATCTATTTGTCTATAAATCTATATATGAATTTTGATATAAATCTGTATATCAATCTATCAATTAATTTGCTGATCAATCTGTAAATCAATATGTTTATAGAACTATTTACCAAATTATCTATCTATATGTCTATCTATCTATCTATCTAACTATGTATTTATCTATATATCTATCTATCTATCTATATATCTCTATATCTATCTATCTATCAATATATCTATTTGTCTATCTCACTATTTATCTATCTATTTATCTATCTTTCTATCTATCTGTCTATCTATTTATCTATAAAGTTGTCTATCATTTTTGTATGAATCTGTCTACCTATCTGTCTATCTATCTATCTATTTATATATCTATCAATCTATCTATCTATTTAGCTTATTTATATATTTATCTATCTATCTCTCTATTTGTATATCAATCAATCTAACTATTTATATACATTTCTATCTATCTGTCTATATTTTTATCTATTAATCTATCTATTAATCTATCTATCAATCTAGCTACATATGTGTCTATCAATCAATCAATATATCTGTCTATTTATCTATTGGCCTATCGATCTATTTATCTCTCCATCTTTGTATATGCCTACCTATTTGTCGAAAGATTTATTTTTTTATCTATCTATATATTTGTATATCTATCTTTCTTTCTTTTCAATCTGTCTATCTATTTATCTATCTAAATATATATAAATCTGTAAATCTATTTTCTCTTAATCTCTCTATTAATCTATCCATTAATTTGTCTATAAAATATCTATCAATGTGTTAATAATTCAATCTTTCTATATCTCTATCTATGTAAATATCTATACGTCTATCTATCTATCTATCTATCTATCTATATCTATCTATATGTCTATCCATCTATCTATCTATTTGATTATATAAATAAATGACTAACTAACTGACAATCTATTTGTCTATCTATATATCTATTTGTCTACCTTTTTAATTATCGGCCAACCTAACTATCTATCTATCTGTCTCTTTTATGTCTGTCTGCTTGATTTACTATTATCCAACATCATTATCTGACTATCTGTCTGTCTATTTGTTTGTATGAATGCATATCTATCTGTCTCTTTATATATCTATATGTCTCTTTATATATTTATCTATCCATCTATCTATCTATTTGTTTATATAAATATCTATCTATCTATCTGTTTATAAAGATCTATTTGTCTATCAATCTATATATATATATATATATATATATATCAATATATCAATCTATTTATCTATCTATTTTTCTATTTATCTACCTATCTATCTATCTATCTATATGCGTGTCTATCTAAATAACTATCTATCTACCTACCTATCTATCTGTGTCTATGTATTTGTCTATCTATCTATCTTTCTATCTATCTGTATATGTATCTATCTATCTATCTATTTGTCTGTCTACCTACCTATCTGTCTAGCTATCTATCTATCTATTTGTATATATCTATTTATTATTTATTTATCTATCTCTCTTATCTATCATTCTATATACCTATCTGTCTATCTATTATCTATTTGTCAATATATCTATCATTCTATTTATTTATCTTTCAATCAATCATTCAATCAATCTGTCTATCTATCTATCTATCTATCTATTTATCTAGTGTTCAATATATCAATCCATCTATCTATCTATCTAACTATTTATTTATATATCCAACTATCTGTCTATATATCTATCTATATATTTCTCTATATAACTATCTATTTGACTGTATATCTATTAGTCTGTGTATCTTTGTGTCTATGTGTCTACCTATGTGTATAATTATCTATCTATTTATCTATCTATCTATCTATCTATGTATTTGTCTGTCTATCTACATGTCTATCTAATAGTACATCTATCTGTCAATCTATCTATCTATATATCTATATATCTATCTATATTCTTTCTTTCTAAATGTCGATTTTTCTTTTTATCCATCTTTAGTCAATCTATCTACCTATCAAAATATCTTTCAATCTATCTACCTCTTTATCTATCTATCTATCTATCTGTCTGTCTGTCTATCTATATATTTATCATTCTATCTATAAATCCATTGATCTATCTATCTATCTATTGATTTATCATTCCATCAATCTATCTATGTATCTATCTATATAACTCTCTATTTAACTATCTATTTTTTTGTATATCTATCTATCTATATATTTTACTATCTATATGTCTATCTATCTATCTATCTATCTATCTTCTTCCTATTTGTCTAATCTATCTGTCTATCTATATGACTATATTTTTACTATCTATTTGTTTATATATCTATCTATTCATCTATTTTTTATCTGTATATGTATCTTTTTGTCTATCTATCTTTCTATCCATCTATTTGTCTATCTATATCACTCTCAATCTATCAATCAATATGTCAATAAATCTATCTATCAATATGTCTTTCAATATCTCTATCTACCTCTCTATCTATCTTTATATCTATATGTCTAGCAATCTATATATCTATGTATTTATCTATATGTTAGTCTATCTATCTATCTATCTATATATCTATCTATTTATTGATAAATTTATCTATCTATTTTCCTTTCTATCTATCTATCACTGTATTGATCTATCTATCTATCTATCCATCTTTATATTTGTCTATTTTTCTATCTATCTTTCTATCTATCTTTTTGTCTATCTATCTATCTGTTGATCTATATTTATACCTATCTATCTATCTATCTGTTGATCTATATTTATACGTATATATCTATCTATATGTCTGTCAATCTCTCTATCTATCTTTTTATCTATCTATCTATCTATATATATTCATATCAATCTTTCTATCTATCTATTTGTCTTATTATCTGTCTTTCTATCAATCTAATGATTAGTGTATCAATCTATCTTTCTATCTTTCTACTTGTCCATCTATGTGTCTATATATCAGTCTATCTATCTATCTATTTCATTGTCTATTTATCTATCTATTTAACTGTCATTCTATCTGTCTATCTATTTTGTATCTATCTATCTTTCTTTCTATCAATCAATAAATCAATCTATTTATCTATCTTCCTATCTATTTGTCTATCTATCTTTTTATCAATCAATCAATCTATCTATCTATATATCTATTTATCAATCAATATATCAATCTATCTTTCAAACTATCTATGTATCTGTCTATCTATCTTTTTTTTCTATATATCTATCGATTTATATGTCTATGTTTCTATGTGTCAGTTAGTAATTCTGTCTATCTAGCTATCTGTCCATTTATCTATATGACTGTCTATCTATTAGTTAGTCAGTCTGTTATTTAGTTAGTCAGTCAGTTAGCTGATCTATCTTTCTATCTATCTGTCCATCTATCTACTTACATGACTATCTACCTACATGAATAAAAGATTTTCTATCTAAATGTGTGTTTTTTAATCTATCTATTTAACTACCTCCTTTTTGTCTCTCTACCTGACTATCTGACTGTTAATCTATTTTTTTATATGTATATGTGTCTATCTATCTCTTTATCTATCTGTCTATCTATTTAGCAATCTAAAAATATTTCAATTTGTTTATCTATCTATCTAGCCATATTTCTCTTTATCTATCGATCTCTATTTATTTGTCTGTCTATTTGTCTATTTATCTATCTTTCTAACTATCTATCTATCTAATAATCTATTAATCTATCTGTCTATCTATTTGTCTATCTATCTTTTTATCTGTCTGTCTATTTGTGTATCTATCTTTTTATATGTCTGTCTATCTATATGTCTATCTCTCTGCCTATCTATCACTATATCTATCTATTTATCTATTTATCTATCTATCTATTTATCTATCTACCTACCTATCTATCTGTTTGTTTTTTTATCTATCTGTTTATCTATTTATTAATATACCTACCTATCTTTCCCTCTATGTATCTATCAATCTATGTGTCTTTCTATATGCCTATCTACCGATCTATTTGTCTATCTATTTATCTATTTATCTGTCTATCTATCTATCTATCTATCTACGTTTATCTATCTTTTTATCTATCTATCTATCTATTTGTCTATCTATATATTTATATATACGTCTATCTCTCTGTCTATTTATTTGTCTATCTATCTATCTATTTATCTATGTGTCTATTTATCCATTTGTCTATCTATCTATCAATCTATCTATCATTCTATCTACATGTCTATTTTTCAATCAATCAATCTATCTATCTAAATGTCTATCTATATATCTGTTTGTCTATATATCAGTCTATCTATCTATCTGTATATATATTTATCTATCTCACTATCTATCTATCTATCTATCTATTTGTCTATCAGTCTATCTATCTTTCTATCTATCTATTTATCTTTCTAACTATCTATCTATCTATTTATCTATCTATCTATATGATGAATCATTCTATTTATCTATTTATCTATCTATCTTTCAATCTAGCTTTCTATCTATATATCTATTAATCTATCTATTAATTTCTCTATCAATCTATCAATTAATTTGACTATATTTTTGTCTATCAATCTATCTATCATTCTGTATCTCAAACTATTGTATAACAATTGATTGATCTATTAGTCAATCATCAATTATTTTAGTTAGTCTATCTTTACATATGTCTGTTTACCTATCTATTTGTTTGTCTTTCAGTTAGTCTGTCAATTGGTCCATAAGACATTTAGTCTATCTATTTATCTATCTATTTGTTTGTCGATCTATTTGCTCGACTGTCAAACTGCCTGACCAACTTACCATCTATCTGTCTATCTCACTACAAAAAAAATCCCAAATAGCTTGGGAAAATACCCTAGCTAAATACACTTTTTTCGTTGCTAAATTGGATATAACGACAGACTAACGATGGAACCATTCCGAAGCTCAAGTGCTTCTCATAAAAATTAATAAGGAAATATATTCCCTAGCAAATTAGCATTGGAATATTCCCTAGCAAAACTTGCAAGGGAAAATTCCCTAGCTAAATTATCAAGGGTAAATTCCCTACCTAATTAGTGAGGTTAAATTCTCTAGCTATTTTCATTCAAAAATTATTTTCACATTTTTAATTATTTACATAAAATTTAATTACATAATTTAAAATTTTTATATTAAATATAATAAAAACATAAACTATACACAATTATTTATACTTAACAAAAATTAAAATCAGTTAATAAAATATTCTAATACAATATGTTACATAGTTAAAATAGAAACATAACAAAACATGATTACATATTATTCTTAATCAATGTATCTAATGATAGTGCACAAAGTATAATCTGTTCATGAAATTGATGTTGCTTTCTCTCCCACAGCTCCTCAAAATCTTTATACTGCTCTAGCACCTGAGCATGTCCCTCCATTTCTATCTGCATTGCTTTTTTTAGCTCTAGCCTGCATTGCCTCTCCACCTCCTACTCCTTCCTTGTATCTGCCAATGCCCTTTTTGTAACTAGCTGCACTTCCAACATCATTGTTTTAACCTTGCGATTAGTTGCTTGTATGTATACTTGTTCATGTATGTATGTCCCTTTATGTGTGTGTGTAAATACTGACACATGTATTTTCATGCAGATACAGATACGATCAAAGATAATAGAAGGTAATAAAATAGGGCTTAAAATACCCATATAATTCTCTTAGGCATGGTCAGCATCTTCTAGTTCTTTGTCCTCTAATACTCCACTCAGATAAAGAACATTGTTATACTGCTCATGGAGCATGACATACTACATTTACAAACCAATAAAGAACACAACACGATGCTACTGATAAACAAATAGTCTAGTGCATGCAAAACCAACTACCATTTACTAGAAATTTCACACAATGAGATAATCATGAGTTTAATTTAAAATTACTGAATCAAGATTTCTCCAAGATTTCTAATCAACTATCCATCAACATATTCTTCTTTGTTGCCCAGGTTCACACATTAGTCCATGGTTAATTAAAAGAAAGTTAGAAAGGAGTTTTGTATGAAATTAATATGTTTTAAATAAAAAAACCAAAATATGATGCTTGTTTGAAAAATATTACCAAAGTAGTGTGTCTGGAAATAGTGCGGCAATGGTCATCATTGTGAATGATGGTCATCGCCATGCTATTGAATTTTAAAAATCAAGACCTTCATCAATGTATGCCTCACTTGATGATGCCGAATTTGGGCTTGAATTTGAGTTTGAATTTGGGTTTGACATGAGATCTAGTTTGGATTCATTTCTACTTTCAATATTGCATCTTGACCATATAGATTTACAAGTGAGTGACCAAAGTTTAGTTGGTGGTTTGATAAAGAAATGATGCAAAAATAAAAGATGATGAAGATGAATTTATCTTTATAGTTTTCTCTGGATTAAAATGGAAAAGACACTTGTGGAAAGATCTCTTGATCTTTTGAAGTTGACAGGATCACTCTAAATCATGATTAAAGAAAAAAAACAAATCATTTAATAGGAAGAACATGATATAGATACATTTGAGTATGACAAGGTCATATTTCATATTTATATAAACAAATAGGCACCTTATCATCGTCCCTCTTTTCTTCTTTATACCACTGGAGCCACAATTGTAAACTTGAGCAAGCAGAACCTACAGAAATGAACTCATTATTCCGAACTTGAGTTTCTCTTTATCTAAGTTAATGGAGCAATTGGGGCTACATGTTGCACTTTTTGTAAGTAATCCAGATTCAATCTTTTGCCATCCATTGCCACTCTCACATGTAGATGTTTTGCTCTTCCACCCATTTTTCTTCTTTTTTATAACTTAGTCAAATGTGCTGACTAGTGAAATATGAAGTATTTATGCACACATATATACAATAGTTGACACAACGGTACATATGAATGAGTGTGTGGGTGTGTGTGTGTGTGTGTGCATGTCTTTGTGGGTGTGTATTTGAGTCATTGATGGGTAGAGTAAGTAACTGTCATATTGAAGTAGTGAAATCTAAGAGAAAAAAGTAAATAAAAGAGAGAATCATTTTACCCGTTGAGATAAAGGCTAAGATTCAGGGTTCCAACTGAACTGTTACAAGATAAAGTTCCCAAATAGTCTCCAGAGAGAGAAAGCCTGCTTTACACTTAATGTAAGTTTGGACTGCGGTGATTCCCACGAGCCATACATTTCTAGCCTCGCCACCTATTCTACAGATCAGACTTTGTATCTCTATGATAATGTACTCAGTAATGTTGTTACCAACTTGCCAACCATAATTTGGCCAGATATTAGAGACCCATTTAAGATCACCCACATATAAAACAACTCTTCTTTTCGAATAACCATCTATGATGCACCTAAGCACCATAAATTTCTGGTCAACATCTACTTTTGAATGATTCGTAAAAAATAATAGAGGAAATGTTACTAATCTAACCATTTCCATTTTCTCACTCACCCTCTTACTATGCTCTCTATCCTTGGCACACGCTCTTCTGTAATCACGATGTTTCTTTTCTTTCTCTCCATCGCCTTTAAAACCCTCACCACATCTTTGCTCTTTGTCAGTGTTTATAATGGTGAGCTTAAGTCCTTCCCCAATGGTTCAAATTGATTGAAAGAAAGAAATGGAGGAGATGAAGAATTGGCTATGGTGAGAGGTTTTATGGCTTCTTTCAGGTATGAATTTTTGAGAATTGGAGTAATATTTGTTGGGGCAACCAGGGCGGTGGATGTACTTCTGGAATAAATATCCATGGATATGGCTTGTTCAACCTTGTTTTTCACTAGGTTGGATGCCACACACTCTTCTATTATTCCCAATGCCTAGATTTTAACATTTTTAAAATTTAATAGCAAGCATTTTCAACACTGGTCTTTGATTATTAAAATTCAATAGCATGGAAATGACCTTCATTCAAAATGATGCAAATTTTCACACTGTTTCCAAACATATTAGTTTGGTAATATTTTACAAACTAGCATTATATTTTCGATTTTTTATTTAAAACATATTATTTTTTTACAAAACTCGTGAGAAAATGACAAACAAAAGGAAAATAAAAGTTGAAATGACAATAGGCTACGTGATATTGAATTTTTCCACACCTGTAGGTTCATATAGGAATCCACCGAAGCAAGGAAACCTAAAAGAAACCAAAGAAAAAAATTGAGAAAAAAATGCAATGCACACGAAAGAACACAAGGTAGCTCACCTTTGTATTCCATTCCCCACTTGAGTTTTACAATGACCATCTTCCTAGTCAAGTTGTTAAGAAAAGGTTTAAAAAATAAACCCATCTTAAATCTTCATTCAAATTATTGATATTTTACTTTGTGTGTGCATACAATACTTTGATATTTTTAAATAAATTCATTATAATTTGATTATTATATATTTTCTAATAAATACATCTCCATTATAAATTGTGATCATACATGAAACAACAATGTACAGAAAAATAAAAAAAGATACAAATAATAAAAAAAACAATGTAAAAAAATGAATGTTCATCTGATATTTTAACTTAATAAAGATAAAATTTACCCTAATTTCATGCATCATACACAATATTTACCCTAAGGTATATATCATGAAGTATGAGATATATTACAAGGTCATGCACTAGTATTAAAATATGTAATCTTGTCTAAGAATAGAAAATTTTATTATTTTTACTACTTTGTGAATTATTAGATGTAACAATATAACCTAGATGATTTTTAGGGATAAAAGTGTCAAGATATTAAACTCAAAAATCTAAGACCTATGCAAGAGTCTTGTCTCCCAGGTAGTACCTTTATGCCTTATTTTTTTTTGCTTTTGTTATACAATAATTAACCCTAATTTTTAAAAGAATGCTCATATTTTTTTTTATTTTTCTTGCATCTATACATATTTGTGTGTGTGTGTGTGTGTTTTTATTTATTCATTTATTTATTTATCATGATTATTATATTTTTGTTTTTTATTTATTTGAGCAATTAACTTGTAGGATGCCCCAAACCATACCATACACATAATATTGTGTATACTTGTATACATACATACATACCTATATACATACATACATACATACATACATACATATACATACATACATACTATATATATATATATATATATCATGATTATTAAGTATTTACTTTAGTTTTTTTATTTACTTGGGAGCATTTGACTTGTGGGGTACCACAAGGCACAAACTTATAAAATAATACTTTATTATTATTATTTTCCTTACATGTATACCCTTCAATACACACACGCGCGCGCGCGCGCACCTAAGATTGTATATTCAAAAATCCATTTTTTGATTTTATTAAATTTTTCTATTTTTTTTCTTCTTTTTTCTCCCCTCCTTTTGTCTCTCTCTCTCTCTCTCTCTCTCTCTCCTATCATTCATGGAAATCCTAAACCAAAACATAATGTTCATAAGAAACTTCAAAAAAGCTAAGGTTTTTTAGATCCTGCAAGAAATTGACAGTGGTGTTCGTAACACCCATCATGTTTGAATTTCAATTAGAAAATATGATGCCATACCTTACAAGTACGGACAATAACTCTGTCACATCCTCGGTGCTGCTGGAAAACCCTCAAGAGATTAAGGTAGAGCATGATTCCTCTAGGCCTCTCCTCCGGTGAAGCTTCAATTCTATCGTCACAAATATAGTCCAGTAGCACAGATATTGATGCCATCCTTAGAGAATCTTGCAATCCACCAATTGAAATAACTAATCCTGACATCACTGCCTTACTATAACAAAGAAATTTGAGTTGCTACATGAAACAAGAATAACATGTGGTAGGCACCTGCAATGAAGCAGGCCCATTGTGAAAAAAAAGAAAAAAACATATCAAAAGAATAGTCATCACTAAGGTCTTCTTAGTATATCTACATTGTAGGGAACAATCTGCTATAGTTTATCCCTGAAAGGTATGCACTTGACTAAGGTCTTCTTACTATGCACAATCCTTTGCAGAGTTCTTGCATCAACATCGTGTAATCTATCAATCCTCTCCACAGCTTGCTTAGCAATGCCAATCACCACATTGGTTGTCATGTCTTCATCAAAGAACGTCACTGTCTCGACGTCTTCCACATTTTCAGCTGCTAGATGTGATTTTTAAGAAGAAGATGATACATCACAGAGAATGTTAAGCACACACCTTGATACCTTCAATGTATGCTTCACGAATCCACTAACCAACACTTCATCTATTATCAATATTATAGTCATCCACAGCTTCAAATTAACTAGTCATTACCTTTTCCTTAATCATATAATAGATGGGTAAGTAAGAACTTAGAGCCAATCTTTCATGGGCAAGTGTTTGAGACAGAGAGATTAGCCCTCTAATAGCATTCAACCATGTTTCGACATCTCTGGTATCGGCGTCACCCTGCACCTTAATCTCACAGAGCTTGAAGACAACCTCTCTCCATTTATGAGCCAATAACCCAAAAGGAAGAACTCTTAGGGCTAAAGCAAAGCACATTCTAATAGCAGTATTTTGATCAAAAAGTTGTTGTATGTACTTTGAGGTCACACGACTGCATCACCATTATCTACAGGAACCAGGTATGCTCAAACAAAATGTTTCAAAGCACTAATAGCTATGTTTTGTGAAATTTAAAGGGGAAGAAGATAAATGGAGCTATAATGATATAATGGGTCATGTTGGACAGAAATTAACTTGCAAGGTGTAGGACCACTTGTATCTTAGGGTTGGGATGCCTCAAGTTCTCATCGAATGTATCAAGCAGACTTTGTGTTATCTTCTCAGATATTGGTAAATGACACAATGCAATACATTCTATCAAATGGGAGACAATGGAGCGCATCATCTCTCCCCCCTTACCTTGATAAAGACAAGCTTTCTCAATTGCACCAACTATGCCAGCTACATCTTTTTGCTTATCTACAAAAGAGAGTTTTTTTTCAAATGGCCTCGTTCATTGCTTTATTACAATAAAAACTAAATATAGTTATAAATACTTTTATATATAATGGTATATGATTATATAATTATACAAGTATTTAGATATAATATTTGTGTTTAAAATATTTGTATAAATGTTACTTATATATAATTATATATATGTAACACTTTTATAAATATTATATAGTATATATATCACATTTATATAAACATTATAAATATTTTATATTGATATAAAAATAAATTTGTTATATAAATGTTAACAAAAATGTATAAACATTTTATATGTTATATAATTGTTATATAAAAAATTATACAAATGGATAGTTTTATGTAAATGTTGTATAGATATTTTTAAACATTAATACATATGTATAAATATTTATATATAACAATATTTATTTCTATAAACATATCAGTGTTTATATATAATGTACTACATGTGTGTATGTGTGTGTGTGTGTGTGTGTGTGTGTGTGTGTGTGTATTAAAGTATTGACATTTATATATAATGACATGTGAATATATAAAAGTATACATGTTTATATATAATGTTATCTGTTTATAATATTATTGGAGACAACAAAATTAGAACCCATAAACATTAAGTTTGTTTTTTCTATAGTTACATAGGCAGAAAAAATTAAGAATAATTTTTTTTCTTAAGTTACAAAAGCATAAAACTATATGCAAATATTTACTATTTGAAATCAATAAAACCCTAAAAATTTAAACAGTAAAAGAACAAAGTTCACACAGACCATTTATTGTTTCATTAATGCTGTAGAGTCAAAATCATATAAGTGATATGAAAATAGAAGAAAAAAGAAGGAAAATTGGGGGAAAATTAAAAAAAAATCAAACCCCAATATTCTGTAAAAACCAAACTCCACCAGTGGTAATCAATTTGAGTGAGACAGAGATATGTATATAGCATTCCGAAGAAGAAAAGCAATGATAATATTACCGGTAACAAGAAGAGGAAGATTTTATAGGTTGCTCCATAGTCCCATTTTGTTTCTTCTCTCTTCGTCATTCCCTAAAAAAAATCCCATATAGCTAGGTAAAATTTCCTAGCTAAATGGCTATTTTTAATCACTAAACGAGATATAGCGATGGATTAATGATGGAATCATTCACAGTCTAAAGTGCTCGTCGCTGAAATTTGCCATAAAAAAAATCTAACTAATAATTTTTCGTTGCTAAGGACCTTCCCTCCATCAGTATTGAGTTCCATTTAGCCTTTAAAAGGTTTGTTCTAGCATAACCTAGTAAAGATTATTGATTTGAACTATTGATACCTTAAGTTCTACTTATCTATATATTCTTTATTTTCTAAATAAGTTATACGTTTTAAAGGATAAGCTTTTGAAATGCATTTTAATTATTTTTTAATATCTCTTACTATATCTTCTGCATTCATTTCAACATTCTCAAATCCGCTGTTGTTCTTGGCTTTCCAAATACACCATATTATCTGCAATGGAATGTAGTTATTGAGCCATTTGTATACTGAATCAAGAATTGACCCCCTCATCCATTTAATAATTCTATATTTGAGTATTTGATTTTTGTGCTTTATACTCATTTCATTTTCAAATATTTCTCATATATTTGAAGCTATCCTCTCTTGTGAAATGAGATGATCCAGAGTTTCTATTGGAATGATGTTAGATAAAGCGTTCGATAAAAATAAACATATTTTTTGCTGGTTATTGTTATTCCAACACCTTTCAAATAAACATATTGCAGGCTTTATATTCCTAACCAGATTCTTGGCCGATTTTAAAGAAAATAAGCCTTATTAATTTATTTTCTATTTCCAACCATATTTAGTAAGTATAGACTGGCTATCCACCACTTCTGTTTGCTTTACAGTTTGTTCCAAATTTGAGATTCATCATAAATCTATTTTATGCTATTAGTATCATTATTTTCTAAGTATTTTGCTCTCACATATGATGCCCAAAGATTATTATTCTTTTTTATACTCCACATCTCTTACAGACCCATGATTCAGCTATCTTCTCTAGCCTAGTAAAACCTAGACCCGCCTCTTCCTTTGAGTAGCAGAGGTCTTTCCATTTAATCCAATAAATATTTAGTTTGCCATTTTTGTTACCCCAAAGGAAATTAGCCAATTTTAGTTCTATTTTTTAAGAAATATTTAGGCAGTTGCATAACACTTAGATTGTGCATTAGTCAATCAATCTGTCTTTATTTCTACCCAAAGAACAATGCATATGTCTATCTATATTTCTATCTATCTATCTATTTAAAAGACTTTGAATATATCATTTAATTAATCAATCAATATTTATATCTATCTATTTTCTTGTCTTTTTATCTATATGTTTATCTATCTATCTATCTATACATCTATCAATCAATCAATCTATCTATTTATCTAAATATCTTTCTATCAATCTATCAATCTATCTATTTATTTATCTTTTTAATTAAAATGTCTATCAATATATCTATTAATTTGTCTGTCAATCAATCAATCTATCTATCTATATGTCTATCGATCTATCTAACTAACTAACTATCAATCTATCTTTATATCTGTCTATCTATGTCTTTCTATATGTCTATCTATATATTTATCTATCTTTCATTCTATTTGTTTAACTATTTGTCTATCTATCAACCTATCTATTTATTTATCTATCTATATATGTATATATCTTTCTATTTTCCTATCTATCTTTTTATATATCTATCTATCTATTTATCTATTTATCTATTTATCTATTTATCTATTTATCTATTTATCTATCTATCTATCAGTCTATCTATCTAACTATCTATATATCTTTCTGTCAATCTATCTATATATCTATCTATCTTTCTTTCTTTCATTCCATCTATCTATTTATCTGTCTATATATCTATCTATCTATATATCTATCTTGTTATCTATTTATCTATATATCTATATGTCTATTAATATGTCAATCTATATATCTATCAATCTGTCAATCTTTCTAACAATTTATCTATCAATCTACCTATTAATCTATCTATCTATCTATATATCATCTATCTATTTATCTATCTATAAATTTCTCTATCAATCTATCTATCTATATATCTATCTATCTAGATATTTATTTGTCTATCTATATGTCTATCTATCTTTCTATTTATCTATATATCTATATATCTATCTATTAACCTAATTATCTAGCTATCTATCTTTCTATCTATCTGTCAATCTATCTTTCTATCTATTTGTCTATCTATCTATTAGTCTATCTATATGTCAATAAATCAATCTATCTATCTATATTGTATCTATTTTTTTATCAATCTTTCAATCAATCAATCAATCAATCTGTCTATCTATTTGTCTATATATCTGAATATCTATATGTATATCTATCATTTTATCTATCTATTTATTTATTTATATATTCATCTATGCATCTATCTTATTATTTATCTATCTTTTTGTCTATTTATTTATATATTTTACTATCTATGTATTAATCTATCTATTTATCTATTTATTTATCAATTTTTATCTCTGACAATTTATTTGTCTATTTATATATCTGTGTGTCTATCTATCTATCAATATATATATCTATCTATTTATTTATTTGCCTATATATCTATCTCTTAATCTTTCTGTATATATATATATATCTATATCTATCTAGAAGTATATTTATTTGTATACCTATCTGACTATCTTTATGTCTATCTATCTATTAATCAAATAATTAATATGTCTGTCTATCTATTATTCAATCTATCTGTGTATCTATCTTTCTATTTATTTGTATATCTAAGTGTCAATCTATCTTTTTATCTATCTATTTATCTATTTATATAACTTCTATTTATCTAACTATCTCTTATCTTTCTATCTATTTATTTATATCCATATGTTTATCTATTACTCTATCTATCGGTCTATCTATAAGTATATCTATCTCTCAATCAATCAATCATTCTATCTGTCTATATATTTGTCTATCTAACTATCTATCTATTTGTCTATCAATCTATTTATCTATTTATCTATCGATCTGTCTATCTATCTGTCAATCTATCATTATATCTATATGTATATATATATATATATATATCTATTTGTCTATCTATCTTTCTTTCTTTTTATCTATCTATTTGTATCCATCAGTCTATCTATCAGTCTATCTATCAATCAATATATAAGTCTATCTATCTATATTTCTATCTGTATATCTATCTGTCTATCTATTTTTATATCTTTCTATCTATTTATCTTTCTATCTATTTTTCCAATAATCTGTCGATCTATTTGTATATCTTTCTATCTATACATATATTTGTCTATCTATCTATTAAAAAATCTTTCTATCACTCTATCTATCAAATTATCTTTCTATCTCTCTTTCATTCTATCTATCAATCTATTGATCTAACTATCTATGAATCTATCTATGATTCAATCAATCTATCTATATATCAATCTATCAGTTTGTCTATCTATCTATCTATGTTTATGTCTATCTATCTATGTTTATGTCTATCTATCTATCTATTTTTCAATTTATATGTCTCTAAATCTATCTACCTATCTATTAATAAATTTATCTATTAATCTGTCTATCAATTATGTTTCAATCTGTCAGTTAATCTAACTATCAATTTTTCTATCTATCTATCTATGAATTTATCTATCAAAATATCCATCTATCTATCTATCTAAATATCTATCTTTCTATATGCCTATCTTTTTGTCTATCTATCTATCTATATTATCTAACTATTTATCTATATATCTATAATTCTGTCTATCTTTCTGTTTATCTAGCTATATATCTGATTTGTATATCTATATATCAATCTTTCTATATATATATATATATATATATATATATTTATATATCTCTTTCTATCAATCTATCAATCTATCTAACTATCTATCTATATCTATCTATATATTTATCTATCTATATATTTATCTATCTATATATTTATCTATATGACTATATTTCTGTTTATCTATTTATCATTCTATTAAACTGTCTATCTATCTATCAATCAATTTGTTTATCAATCAATCTATCTCTATGTATATCTATCAATCTATCTATCTTCGGTCTATCAATCTGTCAATATATCTATCAATCATTCTATCTGTCTATCAATCTATATATTAATCTATCTATCAATCTTTATATCAAATTATCTATAAATCATTCTATCAAGTTATCCATCAAATTGTCTATATGTCTATATTTGGCTATATATTTGTCTATAAATCTTTTTATCAAACTGTCTATCTATATGACTATCTATCTTATCTATCTATCTATATTTCTATCTGTTTATTTGATTATCTGGATATCTATTTGTATATCTATCTGTCATTCAATCTATCTATATATCTGATTATCAATTTGTCTATCTATCTGTATATTAATTTTTCTATCAATCTAAGTTTCAATCTATTTATAAATCTATCTATCAATATGTCTATCTATATGTTTATTTATATATCTATATGTCTATGAATCTATCTATGAATCTATCTATCTATCTAATTATCTATCTTTCTTTCTATCTGTCAATCTGTATGTGTGTCGATCTATTTGTCTATCTATCTATCTATCAACCTATGTATCTGTTTATCTACGTGTCTATCTATTAGTCTCACTAAGTATCTATCTTTTTATCTATCTATATCTTTATTTATATGTCTATCAATTTGTATTTCTATTTGTCTATCTATCTATCTATCTATCAATTTTTATTTCTATCTGTCTATCTATATGTTAACCTATCTATCTATTTATCTTTCTATATATCTTTATATCTATCTATCTATCTATCAATTTTCTATCAAATTGTCATTCAATCTGTCTATCAATTTGTCTTTCGATTTGTCTATCAATCTTTCTATCAATTTTTCTAGCAATCAATCTATCATTCTATTTATCCATCTATCTATAAATCTATCTATCTATCTATCTATTTATCTATCTATCAACTATCTATTTATTTATCTATTTGTCTATCTCTCTATCTCTTTTTTCAATCTATATGTTATTTTTGTATTTATTAATATATCTTTTATTCTATCTATCAATTTGTCTATCGATATATTTATGAATATCTTTATCAATCTATATATCAAACTGTATAAATATCTATCTAACTACATGTCTATCTATATATTTATCTATCTATTTTTTTATTTGTTTTTTGTTTATCTGTCTAACTATTTGTAAGTATGTTTGTATATCTATATGCATGCATGACTGTCTGACTATCTCCCTACCTAACTAGCTATCTGTCTATCTATATGTCTGTCTATCTATATTTCTATATATCTATCTATATTTCGATCTGTTTATTTTTCTAACTTTATATCTATTTATCTATTTGTTTATCTTTATATACAATCTATCTGTCTATCAATCTTTACAATCTATCTAACTAACTAACTAATAATCTATCTATCTATACAATCTATCTGTCTATCTAACTCTCTATCTATCTATCTAACTAACTATCTATCTATGTGTCTATCTATCTTTTTGTCAATCTATCTCTTTATCTATATGGTCATTTATATATTTATCTATCTATCTATATATCTATTTGTATCTATCTATCTATATGTTTATCTATATGTCTGTCTATCTTTTGTTTCTCTATATTCTACATGTCTATCATTCTGACTATCTTTATGTCTATCTATCTATCTATCTATTTATCTATCTATCTATCTATATATCAGTCTGTCAGTCTGTTTATTTGTGCATCTATCATTCTATCTATTTATCTATCTATCATTCTATCGATCGATTGATTTATCTATCTATATGTCTATCTCTATTTCTATCTATTTATCTATCTATCTATATATATATGTATATCTTTCTATCTATCTAGTTTTCTATCTATTTTCTATCAATCAATCAATCTATCTATCTATCAATCTGTCTGTCTATCTGTCTATTGATTTTTCTATCGATCTATATATCTATATATATATATATATCTATCTATTTATATATCTATCTTTATGTATATATATATATATATGTCTAACTATCACTATATCTATCTATTAGTCTTTCTATTTCTCTATCTATCTATATATCAATCTGCCTATCTATCTAAAATTCTATCGATCTCTCTATCTTTCTATCTGTCTATCTATATGTCTATATATCTATCTATCTATTTGTATATCTTTCTGTCTATTTATTTCTCTATCAATCTATCAATCATTCAGTCTATTAATCATTTTTTATATCTGTCTATCTATCTATATATCTAGTTATCTATCTATTTTCTATCTATCAATCAATCAATCTATCTATCTATCTATTTGTTTATCTGTCTGTCTATCTATATTTCTATCTATTTCTTTATTTTTTTTTATATTTATTTTTCTATCTATATATCTATTTTTCTATCTATCTAATATATATATATATATATATCTATCTATCTATCACTCTATCTATCTATTAGTCTTTCTATTTATTTATCTATCTATATATCTATCTACCAATTTATCTATCTCTCTATTTAAAATTCTGTCGATCAATCTGTCGTTCTATCTGTCTATCTATCTATATATCTATCTATCTTTTTGTATATCTATCTATCTTTTTCTATATCTATCTATTTGTCTATCAAACTCTCTATCAAATCATCTATCAATTTTTCTATCAATCTATCTATCAATTTTTCTATCATTCTATTTAACAAACAATCAATCTCTTTATCTATCTAACTATTAATCAATCTATCAATCTATCAATCTATCTATTTATTTATATAAATATATATAAATTTTTATATCTATTTAATTGTCTACCTATCTATCCATTACAAAAAAACAAAAATAGCTAGGGAAATATCCCCAACTATTTGTACTTATTTTGCCATTAAAATAGAATAGCGATGGATTTACAATGGAAATTATTCCAAGCTAAAGTGGTCATCACAAAATATAAATGAGAAAAAAAATTCTCTACAAACTTTTGAATGATGAACATTCAATAGCTAATTATATTTGTTACCTTGCTAATTTTGATTGTAATTAAGATTAGTAATTAATTTTTTTTGACTGAATATATATCAAAAATCCCTAGCTAAATTCGATAGAAAAAAAATATCTAGCCATTTTCATTCCAAAACTATTTTTACAATTTTAATTTTTTACAAAATATTTGATTACATATTTATAAATTTTTATATTAAATTGTATAAAAACATATACTATAAACCATTTTTTATAATTAAAAAATGCTAGAGTAGTTTAGAAATTATTCTGATACAATGTTTATATTGTTAAAATAAAAACATAACATAGGTATAAAATCATTTAAACCTAAATCATCATCCTCATTATTAGCGGGTACATTTATGCTAGCCTCTCCTATAAGGTTTCTTTGATGGAACTCCGTATGCTATATCTCACGTCAAGTCCACTAACTACGACTTCATATAAGACATCTACTATTGCATTACATTCTTAATTTCTTTCATCTCATAATTCACTTCTTTAATTTCTTGCATTTCTTCCTTCAAATGAAGCTAATATTATTTACAACTATTATTTCTTTTTCTATGAGAAAAAATGCATTCTACCATGAATACCTCATTATTAATGACCTCGAACCAGCTAATTATAAAAACAAATGCATTTCAAAAGAAATAGCAATGCACACTTATGTGGCTGGTACATTATATATGGATGCCAATAGTAAATCATTTTCAGCCAGATCATTATCCAGCACTTGATAACTGTGAAATTACAAAAAGAGAAATTCTACAATATGGAAATAGCATAAAAACCAAACATATTACTACTCTAATTAAGTTCTTGCTGAACAAAGAATTTTCAAAACTATTTAATTTATGTTTTATAATTAGATTACAAACAAACATATTAGGTTCGTGATGTACATCAAAGGATGATATACCATAGGTTCGAGACTTAACATATATAAATTATATAATTTTTAAGAATAAGATTGTTGAGATAATAATATCACCCAAATTTCAAGCAAAGCAGGAGTCTTGCTCACTAGATATGAATTTTACATGTTTACTTAGATTACAAACAAACATACACAATAATATTTACACAAATTAGAATTAGAACATACACATCTAGTTCAATAATTTGATAATGAGATATTACCAACTAGGCGCCTATAAATAAAAGGGTGAACATAAACAAATGAGCCACAAAAAAACAAAAAAAAAACAACGGATAGTTTAATTCAAGTGTGTATCTTACATTCAAAGGAACAAGAAACACATAAAAGTAATATGAGGAATGAGGGAATAGAAAAACAAGCCTACATATTGCAACAGTTATGGTGAATGAAGTATGAGCAATCAAATTCAAGTAAAATGAGTTCTTCCAAACTTTTGAATTTTCACTAGCTAAATAATACAAAAGCTGAAAAAAAGAAAAAAAATTGAATGGAGAGATCAACAACATACACAATATTAAACATTAAAAAACTACAATCATACAATACAATCAAATATAAAATCACACCTGCCCACATCAATCCATTGTGCATTTGTTCTCTACTTTCTGTGATCCTTAACCAAGCTTATATGCATGGATGGACATGTATAATTATATGAATATATCAACCTGCCACATGTTTAATGCAAGAGTAAAGAAATCCAAAAATTTTAATAATAATATATATACACACACATTCATGCACAAACACACGCGCACGCATGGGGGTGCACACACACATGCAAACATGTGCACGCACACACACACACACACATGTGTGTGTGTGAGTGTGTAAGATGTTGATTTAAATATCATATTTATGCAATGATTTAATTTTCCATGAACTCACACTTCTACTTAATTCCTATTAGGTTTAGCTTTAGTTCTTTTTCTTATTATATCCAAGCAGTCTCACACTTCCTAATCTGTATATTAGGAGGTCTATATTAAACTATCATCACCATAAAATTGCATTCTTAATATTAATAGCCACTATAAATAGAACATATTATGATTTCTAAGGTATCACTAGTATAATACACAGAAATTGGGGCCAAATAGATTAATTACAGCAATATCTTGCTAAATTGGAGGTGACAGGTAGGCTCCAAGACATATGACTTTGAAAAATGACACACCATGCATAAAGCTTAGCTTGACACAACACATACCCAATGAACAATACCCACAAAAAAAACAAAAACACTAATAATTTATCCAACATAACATTCACATAAACTCTTGGCATTTTCAATTTTTAATGAAATCCCATCATTTATAATCTAGTCATTCCTCTAAGCCTTCAACTTGACAAGAACAAGATATAACAAGAATGATATTTCATTAATTAGAGATACTACTTCGAGCAAAATAGAATAAAAAATATGCACCATGTGACATGAACGAGGTTGAGTTGTTCACCCACCTAGGATGATTTTTAGATTAGCCACTCCATTGAGTAGAGATAAAGTGTTATATCAAAACTACCTAGACTCTTTAGTCAATATAGATACCATTCATGAATATGAGAATCAAGGTGGGTCCCCCACCAAATTCAGTTATCTCTCTTCTTGTCATAGCCGAGATCGATGCAATAGTGGTGCCAAGATTTATCATACTTACATATTTAGAAAAGCAGTTGAGCTCCATAAGAGTCCATCATATTCAAACCATTAAGATATCCAATGAAGCACTGCTCAGAAGGAATCATCTTCTCATCTTTGAAAAAAATGTACCTTCTTCTTCTGTAGTAGGTACTTGTCTGCATCAGCTGTTGTCCTACAACTAGCAGCATGGGCCTCCTGCTAGAATGTACAACAAAATTAGGTAAGAGAAATGAACAGTGCTGTCACACTGAGTAAAAAAATCTCATTGAGCCTGTTATGTTTTTTTTAAACATGTATATGTATATATGTATATTCATGTTTTATAGATTACATTCAAATTGGAAAATAATTTTACTTAAGATACTATCTCACAAATTTACCAAATCTTTAACTTCCCAAGTAATATTTGGCAGCAAAACAAAATCATAATTACCTACCTTCCTCCATGAAGAAATCTTCTATTTCTTCAGTGTTAACACCAAAAGACCAATGGATAGAAGTTTTTGTGTCAACAAAAATATGTGTCGCACTTTTACTCTCTTTGGTATCACCAACCACACTTAATACTAGAATATCTATTTTGTTCCATTTGTCATTGACAATACAAGAGGATGCCTGACATCTATATTTAACAAAATAAAGTAACAAATTTACAACCTTGACTACCCCACATGGAAATCCATTGTCAATCTGGTCAGCCTCCTTCACAAGCTTTCAAGGTGTTAGAGAAAAAAGTAATATATACGAACTAGGATTATTACTTTTATTTTGATCATGTCTTCTCGTAGCATCTACAACATGAACAACATTTCCTCATGAAAGCAAAAGCTTCATTAATCTTATCCACTGACAGATTATGTGTGATCAACCCATTTAGCTTGATCTCCTTATTCAGGTCCACATCTGCCAATGATGGAAGATCTGATTTAGGTTTCCATCCTTTAAATAGAGATCCCTTCAATGATCATCCACCAAGAAAAGAGAATAGAATGAAAATATATTTGGTTTTACTTTGGTACTCCTAATGTAATTGTTTGTGGTTTGGGTGGGTCAAAAATTTGTCTACCTCAATGCTTAGCTGACATATTTTGTATAGATGTGTGGCCGAGTTCACTTTAACAGGACATCCAAATTGGATTACTATGTACTCGGAAAAGTTTGAGATGGCACAATAGTGAAACTTGAGCTTGCCATTGATCTAGAAGTTAGTCTTTTCTTCATAGTGCAACTAGCCTCATTCTTCTAATCCTAATACTTTGCATACATTTGCTTTGCTCAATTTGTATTTCTTGCATGTCAATTTCAAAGTAGTGATGACATTGCAAAAATGGGAAGTGCAGAAGACTTTGATCACATTTCAAATTCGTGGCCGAACTCACCTTCGTAAGATATGAATCCGAGCCTGTTATGTTATAATTCGATCACACCACTCTCATCAAAACACATTTCTAATATAATCAAGCAAAAATTTAGTCATACAATACCATCAAATATAAAAGCACACAAGCCCACATTAATCTCTTGTGAATTTCTTCTCTACTTTCTGTGTTCTTTAACCAAGCTTATATGCACGGATGGACATGTATAACTATTTGAAAATACCAACCTGCTACATGTTTAATGCAAGTGTAAAACAATCCAAATATTTTAATAATAATAGAGAGTGGATTCGCAAATGCACAAGGGATTTAAAAATATAATCCTCTGTCACTTATGACCGGTACTTGTAATGAGTTTTAGAGAGTGGATTCACAATTTCCAACTCATGAACGTTAATATCTTTCTTGCCGAGATAATGCTGATATGGAAATAGAGCAAAAGTCACAAAACAAAAAAATGCCACTAAACAAATTCTAAATATAATCTATTTCGCATATAAGAGATGATTTCTTCAACTGTACATTTACCTTTGAGTGACACTGAATATTTGATCAATGTGCCCTATTATCGGAAGAATTCAAAAAATCAAACCTAGCTGAACAAGATGATGCCATCAATTGAATAGACTCAACAAACAATACACAACCCGATTATCAACTTGAAAAGCATTAAAATTCTTATAAACTCGACGATACACAAGTATTACATAGGAAATCTATTAGGTTATCGATCATGATTAATATATTTTAATTTTATAATATTAATATTTTATTTATTTATTTATTATTTTAAAAATATAAATTTTAATTTAAATTTAATAATATTTTTTATTTTATTTTTATTTTATTTTTATTTTATTTTTATTTTATTTTTATTTTACTATAATTATTTACTCAATAATTAAATTTTTATAAATTTTAGTAGAGGCAAAAATAAAATTTGTTTTAAATCAACTTAGGGTCATAGTAATTTTCAAAAGTGTTAATTGGGCTAAAAATAATTTTAAGTGTGTTTACGACAAAAAATATCATTTGAAATATTTTAAAAAACTTTGTTAATCCCTAAAAGAACACCTAAAGTATTCTTTTAATAACTACTTTTGAAAAGTTTTTATTATAACTCATCAAAAGTTGTTGGATGTAATTAAAACATCAATTTATTTATCCATAAATATAAATTTATTTTATTTTAAATTTTAATGTAAAATATGATTTTTTAATAATTCAAATATTTCAAATCTTTTAATAATAATTTTTAAAAAATTTTATATAATCATTAATTTTTTTTAAAGTTTTATTAATATAAATATTTACTTGTTTATTTGTTAATTCGGATTTTTTGAAAAAACAATTCTTATAATCATACAAATAATGATTTTAGGTTTTTATTAATGCATATGTTTGTGTATGTTCATATATTATTTCAAATATTTTTAAAAATGTTTATAATATAGAATTAATTATTTAATGTATGTATTACTACAAATATTTAAAAATTTTTATTAATTAATTCAAAAAATAATTTGTATATTTTTAAAAATTTTATAATCATAAAAATAGGTATTTTAGTCTTTATTAATATAAATTTGTATTTGTATTATATATTTTTGAAATTATTTATTTATAATATCCTATTTTTATAATTATATGAGAAAAATGTGTCTTTCAAGAATCTCTAATTCATAACCCATGAAAAACCTTTAATATACAAAAATTACATCGAATATTAAAACAAATAATATAAAAAAAATATAAGGATAGATTACTAACGGAAATAATCCCCATCCAAAATAGCTAGGGAAAGATTGCTAACTAAATGCAAATATTTTATGAAAATTATTATTTAATATATAAAAATAATAAAATTTCTAGAAATTATTTAGCGAGTGGTTTTTTATCGAGCTAATTAGCTATGAAAATTCCATATCTTAAGTCATTGCTAAATTGCCGCCATTCTTTGCGACAAAATCTACGATAATATTAGCTTGGGATATTTTTAAATCGAAAATTTTTATATCTTATCCATCACAAATCCATCGTAAATTTGAAATTAAATATAAAATCAAACATCTTTTTCTATTCCTAGCTAATCATATTATATTAGCTAGTGAATATTTATCTAGCTTAATTTAAATAGCTAAATAGATAATTTATTGTAGTGATCTATCTATCTATATGTCTGTCTATGTATCTTTCAATCAATCTATATATGTATATTTGTATCAATCTGTCTATCTATCCTTTTTCTATCTATCCATCCATCTATTAATTTGTCAATCAATCAATCAATTTATCTATCTATCTATCAATCAGTCCATCTATCTTTTATCTATTTATCTATCAATCTGTTTATCTATTTGTCTATATATTTATCTAATTATCTAGATGTTGGTAGATCTATTTTTCTATCTATCTATCTATCTATCTATCTTTATATCTATTTGTTTATCTATCTATCTATCTATTTGCATATCTATCTATCTATCTAACTATTTATTTATCCATATATCTACCTATTTACATATCTTTTTGTCTATTTAACTATCTAACTATCAATCTACATCTTTATCTATCTACCTATCTATCTACCTTTCTTTCTATCTATCTTTCTTCAATATGTCAATAAATTTATCTATGAATTTGTTAATTAATCTATCTATCAATTTGTCGATCAACCTATTTGTCTATCTGTATATCTTTCTACCTATCTATCGATCTATTAATTTTTTTATCAATCATTCTATCAATCTATCATTAAATCAATCTATCAATCTATCTAGCAATCTATCTATCTATCAATCTATCTATCAATCTGTCTATCAATCTATTTATTAATCGATATATTTATATATTTATCAATAAGTCTATTTAACTATCTATTTATATATAAATAGATAGATAGATATATTTATCAATCAATCAATCTATCTATATATCAATATGTCTATTAATTTATTTATCTATCTATTTGTATATCCATCTATTTATATATTTATCTATCAAAATATCAATCTATTTATCTATCTATTTGCGTATCTATCTATCTATCTAACTAACTAACTATCTATCTATCTATTTATCTATCTATCTATCTATCTATCTATCTATCTAGCTATCTGTCTATTAGTCTATCTATCTTTCTATTTATCTGTATGTGTGTGTGTGTGTATATATATATATATATATCTCTCTATCTATTGATCTATCTATCTATCTATCTATTTATATATCAATCAATCAATCTATCAATCTATCTATATATTTATATGTCTATCTATTAGTCTATTTATCTATCATTCAATATGTCTATCTAACAATCTATCTATCTATCCATCTATCTTTCTATCTATCCATCTATTTAATTATCTATGTATCTATCGATCTATATGTATATCTTTTTACATATCGATCTCTATATCTTTTCGCCATGATTGTCTGTCTCTCTATCTATTTTTCAATTTATCGATATGTATATTATTATATATATCTATCTATTTACGTATATGTATCTCTATCAGTCTAACAATTTATCTATCTATTATTCTATTCGACTATCTATCAATCTATCTATTTGTGTATCTGTCGCTCTATCTATTTATTTTACTATATGTCTATTTGTACCTCTATCTATCTATCTATTTGACTATCTTTATATCTATCTATAAGACTATCTATCTATCTATCTATCTATACTTTAGATTATCTACCATTCTGCTTATATGTCTTTTTGTCTATTTGTCTATCTATCGCTCTATCTATCTATCTATCTATCTTCTTCTATTTATCTGCCAAATGACTAATTAACTAACTATCTATCTATCTATCTATCAGTGTCTATCTACATATATGGTTATCTATGTATTTGTCTATCTATAAATCTATCTTTCGATATATCTATAAATCTCTAGATATGTCTCTTTGTGTGTATATATATATATATATATACATATATATATATATATGTATATCTTTATCTATTTATATGACTATACTTATATCAGTCAATCTATCTTTCTTTTTATCATTCTATATGTATATTTATCTTTTGTTTATCTATATATCTTTCTATATGTCTATCTATCTATCTATCTATCTTTCTTTCTAACTATCTATATTTTATATATTTATCTTTGTATCTATCTATCTATCTATTAATCTATCTTTCTATTTAGATATATATCTATCTATCTGTATATCTTTCTATCTGTCTATTTGTCTATCTATAAATATTTTTATATGCCTATCTATGTATTATGAATGTATCTATTTATCTGTCTATCTATGTGGCACTCTATCTATCTAACTATTTGTCTATTTGTCTATCTATATTTTTGTTTATCTTTATATCTGTCTATCTATATATCTTTTTTTTTCTTTGTCTATCTATACATTTGACTATCTATTTATCTATCTATATGCCTACCTGCCTATTTGTCTATCTATCTATATATCTAAATATCTATCTTTCAATTTGTCAATCTATCAAAATGTGTTCCTCTTTATCTATCTATCTATCTATCTAATAATCTGGCTATCGATATGTGTATCTATCTATCAATATATTTGTGTATATGTCTATTTTTATTTCTATCTATCTATCTATATGTCTATCTATCTATTTCTTTGTCTAACTATCTATCTATTTATCTATCTTTCTATCAATTTGCCTATTTGTGTATATGCATATCTATTTATCTATCTTTTTTTATCTGTCAATCTATCAAAATTATAAATCTATGTATTTGTCTATCATATATATTTATGTATTTGTCTAACTATCTATCTGTGTTTCTATATATTAGTTTATTAGTCATTAGTCTATTCATCTATATATCTATCTGTCAATCTACCTATCAATTTATTTATTTATCATTCTAATAGTCAATCTGTTTATCTGTCTATCTATATATCTATCTATCTATCTATCTGTCTGCCTGTCTGTCTGTTTGTCTATCTATCTATTTGCCTATATGCCTATCTATATATCTTTTTATCTTTCTATCTATCTATCTATCTATCTATCTATCTGTCTATCAACATATGTATCTATATGTCTATCTATATATCTATATATCTATCTATTTATATGTCTATTAATATAAGAGTCTCTCTATCTATCTCTTTGTCTAACTTTCTATTTGTCTATCTGTATATCTATCTAACTTTTTATAAATCTATTTACCTATCTATCTATCTATATTTCTATGTCTCTAATTATGTATCTATCTATCTATCTTTATATATATGTATATATATCTATATATCTATCTAGCTATTTGTCTGTCTATCTATCTATCATTATATCTATTTTTCTATATATCTATTTATTTGTTTATCTATCTATTTGTCAATCTATTTATTTTCTTATCTAGGTTTATGTCTATTTGACTATATATGTTTCTAATTATCTTTATATCTATTTTTCTATATATTTGTCTTTCTGCCTATCTACATATCTGCCCATATATAATATATATATATATATATATATATATATATATATATATATATATCTGTCTATTTGTATATCTATCTCTCAATCTATCTGTGTGTCTATTAGCCTATCTATATATCTATCTATCTTTTTTCTAATCTATCAATTTATCTATATATATGTAAGACTATCTATATATATGACTATCTATATATCTAACCATCTCTCTATCTACTGATCTACCTATCTGTCTGTTAGTTTAACTGTCTATCTATCTATAAATCTATATGTTTATTTATATATTTGTTGATCTAGCTATCTAACTATCTTTGTATCTATCTCACTATCACACTATTTATATATCTATCAGTCATTCTATCCTTGTATATATCTATCTATCATAATATTTGTCTATCTATCTATCTATCTATCTATCTTTCTATGTGTCTATCTGTATATCTATTTATCTATCTAATTGTCCATCTATCTTTATATATATGTGTGTATCTATATCTATTATTTATTTTATAAGACTATCTATATATCTATCATCTATTATCTGAAGAGCTCCTATGAATCTACTATCAGTGCTATCTATATGATCTATCTATCGTTCTATGTGTTGTTGTATATATATATATATATATTCTATCGATTAATCAATCAATCAATTTTTTATTTTTATTAATAATTAGAGTTATCTATCTAATCTAACTATCTACTTATCACGTTATAGCCACTATCTTGTCTGGCTGTCTATAATTCAAATTTTTCTATTTGACTATCAATGAATTTATCTATCTATTTGTCTATCTATCTATTTATCTATTTTATCTATCAACTTTTATCTATCTATCCATCTATTGATCTATCTGTCAATTTGTCTATCTAACTTTGTTCTATTTGCTTATGTATCAATATGTGTATCTATATCTCTGATTATCTATATTTCTCACTCTCTCTTTATCTAACTAGCAATCTATATACCTATCTGCCTATATATTTATATGTCAATTTATTTATATGTCTATATGTCTATCTTTTAATCTGTCTATTGGTCTTTCTATCTATCAATCTATCTTTCTATCTATTTATCTTAATATCTATCTCTCTATGTATATATCTATGTGTCGATTTATTTTCTATAAATCTTATTATTACTATAGTATATTTATCTAATGGTCTATCTATTTTCAATCTATCTATCTATATATCTATCTATATGTCTATTTGGTCATATAACTATGTTTATCTATTTAACTTTGTATCTATCTATCTGTCTGTCTATCTTTCTATCATTATATCTATTTATCTTTCTTACAATTTATCTATCTATCTTCCTATCTATCTATCTGGCTATCTATCTAATTATTTATATACCTTTATATCTATCTTTCTATTTGTCTATCTATATAGCTATCTATGTGTCTATCTATCTATCTATCTATTTATTTGTCTATCTTTTTATATGTCTATATTTATATTTTCTGAACTATTTATTTATCTATCTATTAAACTATATATCTTCCAATGTGTTAATGAGTAAATCAATCTATATGACTCTCTCTAATTGTCTAACTATATACCTATCTAATTATCTAACTATGTATCTATCTATTTATCTACATATATATCTTTTAGTATATCTATCTATCTATCTATATATCTATATGTCAATCTGCCTATTTGTCTTTCTATTTATCTATCTATCTATCCATCTTTCTATCTATCTATTTTTCTGTATATTTGTTAACTATCTATCTTTCTATTTACCTATCTTCGAT
>JAREIK010002726.1:142992-162613 GCA_029783825.1 Sapria himalayana
TATCTATTTACTTGTCTATCTATCTATTTATATATTGTCGATGTAACTATCTATCTATATATCTAGCTATTTGAGTATCTATAAATAAATCTATCTATATGTCTTTCATTCTATTTGGCTATCTGTCTATTTATCTATTTGTCCATCCATCCATATATAATCTAATTATATATTAATTATTGTACTTATCTACCTATTTGCTTATTTAACTATCTATAAATTGTATATCTATATATAGTCTATCTATTTTTCTATCTACCTTTTATATATCTATATATCAATTTATTTGTCTCCATGTCCATCAATTTATATGTAATAATATATATATATTCTAGCTATCTATCTATATATCTATCAATTATTTATCTATTTGTATGAGTTTATCTATCTATCCATCTTTTTTTTTATCTATCTATCGATCTATCTATCTGCCTATCTTTCCATATGCCAATCTACCTATCTATCTATAATTCTATTATTTGTCTATATCTATCACCTATCAACATATTTGTCTATAAATCTATCTCTATATCCATCTATCTTTTTCTACATCTTTCTATTTGTCTATCTAGCTTTCTGTATATCAGTCTATATGTATATCGATCTATGAATATATTTATTTATCTTTCTAGTTATAGATCAATTATCTATCAATATGTATAAATATATATCTATCTATATTTCTATAGGTCTATTTGTTTATCTATTTGTTTATCTATGTATTTCTTTATTAGTCTATCTTTCAATATCTTTATCTATCTATTTGTCCATAACATTATGTGTTTATCTGTCTATCTGTTTATCTATCTATCTATATATGTATCTGTATACCTATCTATAGATCAATTTGTATAAGTTTTATCTATCTTAGTGTTTATTTATCTATCTATCTAACTATAACTACATCTCTATTTGTGTATCTATCTATTTTTCTATCTTTCTATCTCTATCTATATATTATTTATTAATGTCTCGATCTATTAAACTATCTATATGTCTATCTAACAAACTATCTACCTGTCTATCATTTTATCTATCTCTATTCATCTCTCTATCTATCTATCTATTTATCTATCTATTTGTCTATATATCATTCTGTCTATCTGTTTATTTATCCATCTATCAATCTATCTATGAGTCTATTTATCTATTTTTCAATCTATCTTTCTATCTATCAATCTTTCTATGTGTCTATCTATCTATCTGTCTGACTGACTATCTATCTATCTATATATCTATCTATCTATCTGTATGTCTATATGTCTGTCTATGTGTCTATCAATCTTTCTATCTTTCTATCAGTCTATATAAATATTTTTCTTTTTGTCTATTTGCCTATATAGCTAGCTAGCTATATATATATATATATATATAATATATCTATTTGTTTATCTAACTATATAATGATCTACATACATACCTATCTATCTATTTGTCTTTCTATTTGTCAATATATATATATATATATATATATATATCTATCTATTTTATTATCTATCAATCTATCAGTCAATCTTTCTATTTGTCTATCAAACAATTTCACTAGCAATTTGTCTTTATATCTTTCTTTATATCAATTAATATGCCTATTTTAGTATTTGTGTATCAGTCTATCTATCTAATTGTGAAATGTCTAATTGTATATATATCTATTTAACATTATGTCTATATATCAAACTATCTAACTACCTATTAGTCTATCACTCTAATTGTCAATCTGTATATCTATCTCATTATTTCTTTATGTGACTATGTTTCTATCTATATATCTATCTATTTCTGAATCTATCTATTTATCTATATATCTTATGTATGTTTATTAGTCAATCTATCTATCTATTTATCTTAGTATCTTTCTATCTATCTATTTGTCTATTTTTCTATCTCTCTATGTTTCTTTGAGTCTATCTATATATCTGTCTATCAATTGGTAAATATATTTATCTATCTATATATATCTATCTATTTTATTATCTATCAGTCTATCAGGTTAATTTTCTATTTGTATATCTAACAATTTAACAAGAAATTCTTCTTTATATCTATCTATCTATCTGCCTATTTGACTTTTTGTTAATCTGTCTATTTATTAATTTGTCTATTTGTCTATCTATTTATTTATATCTTTATTTGTTTATCTATATATCTATCTATTTATCTATATATCTATCAATCTATCTATTTATATATCTATCTGTATATTTATATATCTATCTTTTTGTATATCTATTTATCTATCTATATATATCTAAAATCTATCTATCAGTATAACTATCATTTTGTGTAACTATTTAATTTCCTATCTATCTATATATCTATCTATCTATTTGTTTATTTATTTAACTAACTAACTATCTATGTATATGTATGTCAATCTATTTGTATATCTATCTATTTGTCTTTCTATCTATCTATTTGACTATGTGTATATCTTTCTTTGTGTCTTGTTATCTATATTTTTATCTGTTTATCTATTTATTTGTCTATCTATTAATTTATGTAATTATCTAACTATATATTTTTCTATATGTTTATCTTTCTACCCATCTAACTTTATTTCTATCTATCAGTATATCAGTCAATCAGTATATATATATATATATCCATCTATCTGACAATCTCTCTGTCAATTTATAATCTATCTATATATCTATATGTCTATATGTCTAATTGTTTATCTATCTATTTATTTGTTTATCTATCTATTTATTAGTTTTTCTATCGATATGTCTATCTATCTATCTATATATCTATCTATTTGTCTGTTTATCTAGATATCTATATATCTTTCTATTAATCTATTTGTCTACTTATCTATCTATATATTTGTCTATATATCTATCTTTCTCTCTATCAATCTGCCTATCTATGTATTTATCTATCTCTTTATATTTATAATAGTATATCACTCTATAAGTCTATGAGTCAATCTATCTTTCTCTCTTTTTATCTATCAATCTATCTATATGTCTATCTATCTATATGTTTATCTTTCTATCTGTATATATTTCTATCTGTATATATTTCTATCTGTATATATTCCTATCTATCTATCTATTAATCAATTTAGATTTCTATTTGTCTATCTCTCTTTCTATCTAATTGTCTAACTCTCTAATTGTCTATATATGAATCAATCTATCTATCTTTCTATCTATCAAACTATCTAATTGCCTTTTAGTCTATCAGTCAATTTGTCTATCTGTTCAACTATTTATCTATTTATCTATGTATCTATCTTTATGTCTATGTATTAATATGTATATCTTTGTATATGTTTATGTATCTATGTGTCTATATATATGTATGACTGTCTATCTATCTATCTATCTGACTATTTGCATATATATCTATCTATTTACCTATCTTTCTATCAATTTATCTATCTATCTATATGTTTACCTATCTATCTGTCTATCTATCTATTTGAATATCTTGTTAGCTATCGATATATCTTTATCTCAATCAATCAATCAATCTATATATCTATCACTAAATATGGCTATCTATCTATATGTCTATTTATCTATCTACCTATATATCTATCTATATATCTATCTACTTATCTATATATCTATCTGTCTATATATATAACTATTTATCTATCAATCAATCAATCAATCTATCTATCTATATATCTATCTATCTATATTTATAAATATCTACATATTTTCCAATCTACCTATCTATCTATGTATAATTTTTTTCTATTTTACTATCTATCTATTTATTTATTTGACTATCTTTATGTCTATCTTTCTATATGTTGATCTATCAATCTATCTATTTATTTATCTATCTTCAATCTTTCTATCTATAATATTTTTATCTATCTATCTGTCTATATATTAATCTAATTGTCAACCTATTGATCTATCTATCTATTTATCTATCTATCTGTCTATGTATTTATCTACTATTTGTTTATCTAGTTATCTAGTTATCTAGCTATCTATCTACCTTTCTTTCTTTCTTTTTTTCAATCTTTCTTTATGTCTATTAGTCTATTTATCTTTATATTTATCATTCTATATATATATATATATATATCTATCTATCTATATTTCTATCATTCAATCTACTTATCTTTATGTCTATATATTTTTAAATATGTCCACCTATCTATCTACATAGCTGTATGTCGATCTATATCTATATCGATCAGTTTATGTGTCTATCTATCTATTTATCTATCTGTCTGTCTATCTATCTTTGTGTCTATCTTTCTATCTGACTATCTATCTGTCGCCATATCTATATATCTTTTGACATATTTTTAATGTGTATATTTGTCTTATCTATCTATCTGGCTATCTATCTATCTATCCACCTATCTATCTACCTATATGTCTATCTATCTAACTATCTACCTATATATACACCTATCTATCTATCTAACTATCTATCTATCTATCAATGACTATATATTTATCTGACTATTTGTATATCTATCTATCTATTAATCTATATATCTATCTATATATCTTTATGTCAATCTATCTATCCTCCTATCTCTTTATATTTTTATCTGTTTCTTTGTCTATTCTACAATCATTTTATATATCTATCTATATGTTAATCTCTCTAAATGTACATCTATCTATCTATCTATTTGTAAATTTATCGATCCGTCTTACTTTATATCTATTTATCTATATATTTATCTATCTATTTATTTGTTTGTGTCTATCTATCTATCAATCTATTTATATGTATGTATATCTATCTATCAATCAAGTTTTTTATTAGTCTATTAGTTTATCTATTTATCTATCTATTTATATTTCAGTTTTCTATCTATCTATATATCTATCTATATATGTATGTATGTATCTATCTATTTGTCTATCTATTTGTCTATCTATTTATATGTCCATCTGTTTATTTGTTTTTTTTTATCTAAATATGTATATGTCAATATATCTATCTAACTATCTAACTATCTATATTGAAATATCTTACTATCTTTCTATTTGTCTATCTATCAGTCAATTTGTCAATCTATCTATTTTTATATCTATCTACCTTATTTATTATATGTCTATCTATCTATCTGTCTGTCTGTCTATCTATCTATCTATCTTTCTGTCTGTCTATTTATTTGTCTATCTATCTATATATCTAGTTGTTTATATTTTAATCTGTCAATTTGTCTAAATGTCTAGCTTTCTATATATCTATCTAACTATCTAACTATCTTTATATCTATCAATCTATTAGTATATCAATTAATCTATCTCTTTGTCTATATATATATATATACCTATCTATCTATCTATCTATCTGGTTATCAACTTTCTTTCTATATATATTTAATTATCTATCTATGTGTATATCTATCTATCTATCTATATATCTACCTATGTGCCTATCTGTCTATCTATTTATTTTTGTATCTATCTTTCTATCTATTTAACTATCTATCTATTTGACTATTTATCAATTAATAAATCAATCTATCATATGTCTATTTGTCTATCTATCTATCTATCTATTTGTATTTTTGTTTAATTATATATTTTTTTATTTTTCTCTCTTTATTGTCTTATCTATCGATCTACTTACCTATATATTTATTTGTCTATCTATCTATTTGTCTTTTGTTTATCTATCTATATTTCTATATATCATGTCATTTTCTCTATGTGTCTATCTATCAATCTATCTATCAATCTATTTATCAATTTAGTTGTCTATCATTCAATTTGTCTATTTACTATTTTTCTATTTGCATATCTTTACATCTATACATATATATATATAAATATAAATATATATATATATATATATATGTCTGTCTATGTGTCTTTGTATCTATTTGGCTATCTAATTTTCTCTCTATATTTCTATTATCTATCTATCTACATATCTATTTATCCATCTATCTATATATGTGTCTATATGTCAATCTGTATATCTTGCTATATGTCTATCAATCTATCTATTTATAAATTTTTTTATCTATATGTCTATGCTTATATGTATTTATCTTTCTATTTGTTGATAAATTTATCTATCAATATATATATATATATACATACATACATATATATATTTATATATCAATCCATATGTCTATATGTTACACTACAAGAAAAATCCCAAATAACTAGGTAAAATTCCCTAGCTAAATGGGGTTTTTTTGTAACTAAAGTGGATATAATAATGGATTAACACAGCAACTTTTCTCAATCTAAAGTGCTTGTCACAAAAATTAATTAGTAAATATATACCTAGCAAAATTAGCTAGTGAAAATTCCCTCTCTAAATTAGCGAGGTAATATTTCGTAGTTAAATTAGCGAGGGAAAAAATCTCTAGCTATTTTAATTCCTAATTATGTTCACATTTTTAATTTGTTACAATAAATTTAATTACATATTTTTAAATTTTTATATTAAATTTAATAAAAACTTAAACTATAAACCATTAAATATAATTAACAAAAAATAAAATCTATTAATAAAATATTTTGATACAATATGTTACAAAGTTAAAACAGAAATATAACAAAACTTGATTACATATTATTCTTCTTCAATGTATCTAATGACAGTACTTAAAGTATAATCTATCCATGAAATTGATATTGCTTTCTCTCCCCCGACTCTTCAAGATTTGCATACTGTTCTAACACCCAAGCATGTTCCTACATGGCCATCTACATTGCTTCCTTTATTTCTATTCTACATTTCCTCTCTACTTCTAACTTCTTCTTCCTTTTATCTGCCAATGCCCTTTTTGTATCTAGCTACTCTTCCAGCAAGACTTTTTTTTAGCCTTGTGATCTGTTTCATGTATGTATACTTGTGCATGTATGTATGTGCATGTGTGTCTGTGTAAACACAAACAGATGTACTTTCATGCAAATACACATACCATGAAAGACAATAGAAGAAATAATCTAGCGCTTAAAAAATACGCATATAGGTCTCTCAGGCATGGTCAACATCTGCTAGTTCTTTGTCCTCTAGTTATTCAACACAAATAAAAAAAATTGTTACACATGCATACGGAGTATAACATACTACATTTACAAACCAAAAAAGAACAAAATACAATGCCGCTGATAAATAGATTGACTAGCACATGCAACACAAACTGCCAATTTCTAGAAATTTCATACAATGCGATAATCATGAGCTTATTTTTAAATTATCAAATCAAGATTTTTCCAAGATTTCCACTGAATTGCCCATCAACATATTCTTCTTTGTTGCCTAGCTTCACTCATAAGTCCATGGTTAATTATAAGAAAGTTAGAAAGTATCAAACAAAAGGGAAATGGAAGTTGAAATGATAACAAGCTGTGTGGTATTGAATTTTTGCACACCTGTAGGTTCATATAGGAATCCACTGAAGCAAACAAACTTGAAAGAAACCAAAAAAAATTGAAAAAAAATGCAATGCATAAGAAAAGAACACAAGGTAGCTCACCTTTGTATTCTATTCACCACTTGAGTTTTACAATGAGCATCTTCCTAATCAAGTTGTTAAGAAAAGGCTTGGGATTAACAGAGATTGTCTGCAATATTTAATAATAAAAAAAAATGAACGATATTATCATGTAGATATGCATCAGATATTTCTCTGCATTTACTTAAAAATGCATAAGCATGTATATATGCAATATGCATGCATACAGCAAGAATATAGTATAACTATATGTGTCCAATCACATACACGCACACTCACACATGCACACACTATTTTCCTATCTTCTCATATTTTTTTATCTTGTCCATATATTACACCTTTCTAGTTCAACTTAATCATTGATGCATGAAAATGGTCATTACCAAATATGATACAACCTAAAATAAATATAATATACTTGATGAATAACCTCATACAAACAATGCCCTTATATACCATGTTATTTTTATTAGGGCAACTCTTAGGATGAATAACCTCGATATCACTCTCGAAGTGTACTTGTGTGTGCCAGGGATACCTCAATGTATACGACATGCTAATTCTTCCTCAAAAAAGCTATCAATAGAACAACGTATCAATTGATAAAGTAGAGAACATGGTACCCAGCAAAACATAAGCAATATCACAAACATCATGCTCATCAATAAGATAGTTATATATAGTATATATGTACATATAATACTATAGTGTATATGTACATACACTAAGTATGTATGTACATATAATACTATAGTGTATATGTATTTATACTAAGTGTATATGTACATATACACTACAGTATATATGTACATATATACTACTATATGTATGTACATATATATTGTAGTATATATACATATACACTATAGTGTATATGGATGTCTTATAGATATAGAACAGTAGGTATAGATATAGATATAGAACAGTAGGTAAAGTATTATCCCATTTATACTTCACAAAGAATGCACAAAACATCACTATCAACATTAATAAGAAATACGAATCTTATTTAAATTTTCAAAAATATATCTAAAACTCTTAGAGGAAAACTTGGAAGACAAGCAATGTGCAAGGGTTGGAGCATCAATGTTTGCACCCTACCTCCCCACAACCAGAATTCTCTCTCGGTCCCAAGGTCTTTAAGGGGGTTGCTCTGCCCCGCCACCCTCCACAGCACCATGCTCTCGTGTGGCTTTTTTAAAACATTTCTTTGCCTCTCTATGTGCTTGCACCAATGATTTTAATTTCTTAGCACCAATGATATAAAATAAACAGTGATTTTTAATTGCTTAGACGGAATTTTTCAATACACACTACAAGAAAAATCAGATTTAGCTAGGGACAATTCCCTAGCTAAATGGGCGATTTCCATCGCTAAACGGGATATATCGATGGATTACCAATGGATAGCTCACATATCTAAAGTGATTCTTGCTAAAATTTAGCAATGGAAAGTCTCCCTAACGAAAAAGTTAGCGACGGAAAAATCTCTTGCTAAAAAAGACAAATTCCCTAGCTAAATTAGCAAGCTAAATGAGATCTTCCGTCGCTAAACGAAAATAACGACGGAAGAATCCCAAGCTAACGTGCTGGTCGATTAATTTTAGCGACGGAAATAGTCCCTAGCTAAATAAATTTAGCAACGAAAAATCCATTGCTACATTAAGATTTCCCTAGCAAAATAAGATAGGAAAAATTCCCTAGCTAAATTAGCAATGGATTTATCCCTTGCTAATTTAGCAAGCGATTTTTCCCTAGTTATTTTAATTTCAAAAATAATTTCAGAATTTAATTTATTTTAAAATTGTTTAATTAAATAATATAATATTTTTATATCAAATTGAAAAAAAAATTGAAACTATAAATAATTTATAATAAACAAAAAATAAAATTATTTAATATCTTATTCTAATTCAATATTTTACATAATTGAAACAATAAAATAACAAAATTTTAATTAGTCTTATTCATCAATATATCTGCCGATAGTGCATAAAGTATAATATATCCATTCATTGACATTGTTTTCTCTCTCCCTGCTCCCCTGATCATTATTTTTCTACTGCAACAAAGCTGTCCGAGTCACGGTACGTAATGTCTAGTGAAAAATCTCATCACTTATAAAAGCTTTGTATGAGGAATAATGCAGTATCATATCTGTAAGAAATTTAAACCACTCAGTCAAATTAAAAAAAGTTTTGTTTTGATATATATATAATTATGCAGTATATATGTAAATATATACTAGCATTTCACTCGTACATATATTAATGTTGTATATGTACATAAAAATAGTAGTATTATGTGTACATATAAATTGAGTACAAATATACTCAATATATAAGTACAGAAAATACTACAGTATTATATGTACGTATATACTAACTTAATTCGTACATATATAATGTCTTTATTCGTACGTATATACCTCATTTGGTGTTGTTGCTGCTGCTCCCACTACTGCTCCTGCCACTACTTCAGTTATTGCTGGCGCTGCCAATACCACTACTACTATCACCGTCACAGCCAATGCTGCTGCTGCTGACGCTACTGGCCACTATAGTAACTGCCACCGCTACCCCCACTGCCGGTGCTGCCGTTGCACGACGCTTCTGCCGCTGCCCTCATTTTCGGTGATGCCATTGTCGCCGCTACCGCCACTGCTACCACCGCCGTCACTACTGTCGTTGCTGCCTCTACCGCAACTACCACCGCTGCTTCCGGTGTAGTTGCTGCTGCAGACACTACCACCACCTCAGATGCCACCACTCCCGCCGCTCCCGCTCCCCTGCTGCTGCCACTGTCACTCCCACCGCTACCACCACTACGGTGGTCCCCACCTCTACCACCACTGCAGCACCCGCCACAGCCACTACCGTTGCCACCTCTACTGCCACTGCCACTTACTCTACCACCATTGCCATCGCTGCCACCGATGTCACTGCTACTTATAATAGGTTTTTACATGCCTATAATAGGCTAAAATTCTACCCACAAAATTCAGAGACACACAAACATTTTTACAAGTATCTAAAAATAGTTATTATAGACATAAACAAACACAAATTAGAGTAGATTGTCATACAGCTTAAACTAAAATATGTATTCACCTATACAAGCTTCATATGGGAAACAATGTTGTAACATATTTGTAAGAAATTTAAACCACCAAATCAAATCAAAATAAATAAAAAAAACTATGTTTTGATAAATTATATTGTTGTAGTAAATATGTACAAATATACTAACATTTCACTCATACATATATTACTGCAGTATAAGTACATATAAACTGTAGTATTATGCATACATATATACTGAGTACATATATATACTCAATATATATGTACTTAAAATACTTTAGTATTATACGTATGTATATACTGACTATATACATACGTATATACCACATTTGTTGCCGTTGCTACTGTAGAGAGAGAGAGAGAGAGAGAGATGTGGGGGAGAGGGCGAGAGAGAAAAGGAGGAAAGAGAGAGAGATGGAGGAGAGAGAGAGAGAGAGAGAGAGAGATGGGGGAGAGACAAAAGAAGGGAGGAGAGAGAGAGAGAGAGAGAGAGAGAGATGGGGGAGAGACAAAAGAAGGGAGGAGAGAGAGAGAGAGCAAAAAATGCCTTGAGATTTCCTCCTCTAACATATTCCATTTAGATTGCAGAGTGAATTGAGCGCCCAATGGGGTTTCCATCAATAGAAAAAATCCATTTAGATGATATTTGGTGGACATAGAATTCAACAAAGCAAGAGTGCTTCAAGATACCTAGAATTCACACTTACCCTATAGAACTACACTTAAACAATCTACCATCATTGTTGGACGCACCACAAACCTCTAGACTGCACACATAGAACATGCAGCTTCACGAAGTAACATTACAAGCACAACCAATAGAGTCTAGTTGACCCACAAAGAACAAGAGACCCAAGAACATGATAGACCAGTTGACCCTCCTATTTCTGCCTGCTATTAGTGTGTTTTCCACTAATATTCTATTTATAGCAGTTAGATGAGAAAATGCCTTAGAGGCGTTACTGTTTTCTTCCTTGTTATCTATAATTCTATTTTTTATTTCTTTGTTTTTTTCAACTATCTACCCCTAATTCTAATTGTTGTATACCACCACTGCCCACTCTAGACCTTGCTCTTTTCCTCCACTCTATCCCTCATTAAATATGTATGCTTTGCCCATATTTTCCTCCTATTTTTTATTGTTATCCAGGATGGTGTTATTTTCCTTCTCCCCATCACTGTCCACCTACATTTCCTCCTTATAAGAGTGTATATTCTGACATAGCATTAGTTCTTTGTTTATATCTTTTTTAACCCATGTAGTTTTACCCTTGTCTCTACCATAATATTATTCCAATGCATCATTTCTTCCCATCCCCTTCATACATTCCTCCTACCCATGGCTCATTCTATTACATTTTAAACAATATTTAGGGATATGTTCAGGCACAATTAACTACCAGAACCCCTATTCATTATCAATGTCTATCCATAGTTTCTCTGGAGGCTGTGAGAAGAGATTAAACTCGACGCAAATCCTTGGATTATTTGGTTTAGTCATTGAGGTAGGGGCCTCATCAATCATTATTGGTTTACCCATAAATTTTTCCAAGATGAAGAGAGATTGCTTACTGTATAGATGGAGAGGTAAATTTGGAAAAAATAAACCATACCGGGGCTATCGGGGCCTTCTCTTTCAGGTTGAAATCCATCCTCCATTTTAGAATTATCATTGAAAAGTCCTTAATTGCATTGACGCCTCATCCATAGCCTTTGAAAATCTCCCTCTTCGAGGCATTGAAGAACCGTATGCTTAGCATCATAATCGATAATTTTTATAGAACCTTTAAGCTTCAAGGTCTCTATAAACTCATAAAATTCCTTCACAAGAGGTTTTCCATATAAAAATTTTTTTATTAGGTGTAATTGAAAGGCTCAGCAAGTTTATCGAGACTATCGAGGGAATGTATATCGGTACCACGCCATTTTTATTTCCAAACCTCAGATGCAATATCGCGGGTTTCTTAAATAAGCTCACAAAAGACTTCTTAATGAATAAGAAGTCATTTTGCCCCATTTTGGCTAAGTATAAGCCTTATTCTTGCACAACTTGAAGCTTTATCTCTCTAAAAATCTAACTTTCTCTCTCTAGTTCTTAGAGCTATGGGGTTTTCGCTCTTCTTAATCTTTTTATTCATCTTATTCTTTTTTTTCATCTTATTTATCTTATTCTTATTATTATTTTTATTAATTATGACTAAATGTTGGCATGAGATTTTGTCTCTGTGGAGATAACGCGTTTAAGTCCCCATTTCTTAAATTGGAAAATGAGATTTTATTTTTTTTATTTCAAAGTGTAAAATTAGGTTGATGAAATTTAGAGCTAAATCCATCGCTAGGGAAGTTCCGTCACTAAATTAATCACTATATTTCGGATTTAATTATCTATGAAAGTTTTGTCACTAAATCCATCGCTATATTCTAGATTTAATTATCTAGGAATTTCTGTTGCTAAAATCCATCGCTATATACAGAATGTAATTGGCTAGCGATGTTATGTCGCTAAAATCCATCACTATATTCAATATGTAATTAACTAGGGAAAATCTGTCGCTAAATCCATCACTAAATTATAGATTTTATTTGTTAGGGAAATTCCGTCGCTAAATCCATCGCGAAATCATGGATTTTATTAGCTAGGGAAAATCCGTCGCTAAATAACGGATTTTTATTAGCTAGGTAAAAACCATCGCTAAATCTGTCACTAATTTCAGGCTTTTATTAGCGTGGGATAATCCGTTGCTAAATCGGTTGCTAAATCCGTCGCTAAATTCCCCGCTTTTCTTGAGCGGAATTTACAAAAAAATTCTGTTACTAATCCATCGCTAAAATCCCTACTTTTCTATAGCGGAATTTACAAAAATTTTCCATCACTAATCCGTCGCTAAATGCGTAGCTAAATCCCCTACTTTTCTTGAGCAGAATTTACAAAAAATTTTCCGTCGCTAATTCGTAGCTATTTTTTTTCAAAGAAAAATCATAAATCCCTTGCTATTCCCTAGCTAATCCCTCACTATTTAGCTAGGGATTGATCCCTATCTAAAATTTCATAGCTAAATCGATATTTTCTTGTAGTGTGAAGATGATGGACAATAATGGCGGACGATGATGGTGGAGAATGACAAAGGATGGTGAATTTGCCCTACACCATTACTACAATCGAATGAGAGACCAAATGATAGGAGAAAAGTATAAGCTTAAATATACACTCTTTCACACTTCTTTACCGCTTCAAAGCCTCTAACCGTGATATCCTTCTCGTCTCCCAAACCCTGGCCAATTATAAACACCTGTACCCCTACAAATAATGACGTAGTATCAGTTCATTTGCTTTTAAACATAAAAGCCCTAACAGTCGATAATGATGCATAAATGCTACATTCAAAATACCAGGTTAATAAATAATGAAAGACGAATAGCTAATCAAATAATGCATTTGCAATGAACAATCATCAGAATAATTTGATTCGCATCTGCACTCACAGCAATAGTCATACGAGCAAAGGATATTACGATAGCACTGATTTAGCTCTATCATCCTCGTAGTTTAGTAAAATTAGCATGATGAAAATTACTTCCGGTCCTTAAAGATCAGATATTTTTTATGGGTATTCCATGGCCATGACAATGTGTCGATGTCATGCTGTGTTCGTGTTTACCAAACCCTAGCCATATGTTTCTATGGACATTCACGACTTATGTTTGCGCATGCTGAACAAAATCACTTACGTTTATTAAGTTTATTAAGGTTTTAAAATTCCATTAATATTTTAATTTTAAATTGTCAAAACATTTAATATACAATAAATATATATAAAACATAAAGACATTTTTTTTACTTAATAAATTATTCTCAACAAGTTAATATGTGTGTAGCAAAACACGCATGAAAACCAAACACCTTTTAATTTTTAATTATCAAATTAATTAAATAATAAATATATAAATAATTTCAAAAAATAGATGTTTGGCCTTCCAAATGGGAAAACAAATTAAATGGCTACAAAATTTGCGACCTTAATATAGCAAGGGAGATATGAAAATATTATTAGTCTTCAAGCCAGTCTCCTAAAAATCTATAGATACTCTTTGTGTAAAAACTATATAAATATATATATATTTTAAGTTTATAAATTTTTAAGTATTCATATTAATTTTTATAAAGATAATATGAATTTATTTTAAATGAATAAAATTTAATATTATTTGATATAATTTATAATTTATAAAATTCTAAAATTACTTAGTGAGATGAATATTAAGAAAAATTTATATTTATTAAATTAAAAAAAAAGAAATATTAAAAGCTATTAGTATTAATTTAACTCAATTATTTAGTTCTTATAAATTTCAATAGGGGCAAACATCTTTGTATTTATCTTTAAATATCAATTTATTTTGATTTAAATATTATAAAAAATTAGAAATTTTTTTATAATTAAAAAATTTCCAATTTTTTAGTAATTTTTTTTGAAAAATTTCATTTATCCAGAAAACTATTTTCTATACTTAAAATAATATTATTATTTACTAGTTTTTTCATTAATTATGATATTTTTATAAATATATTATATAATGAATTATTTAATCTTTTGATTAGTAAAAATTTTAATGTATATTCATTTATTTTTTAAAATATCTTTAAATATTTTTAAAATTATAGAATTAATTATTTAATGTTATTGTAGTATTTATTAATAGTTATTATAGTATTTATTAATAGTTATTGTAGTCTTTATTAAAATTAATTTTTTTTTGTATTAATATATTTTTTATATTATTTATTTATAATAATATATTTTTATAATTATACGAGGAGAATGTGTCTTTCAAGAATCACTCACCTATAGACCATGAGATATGTACAATTAATATACAAAATTAAATAATAATATTAAAACAAATAATATAAAAAAAATTAAATCATTAAAGATTAGTGATGAAGATTATTTCTAGCCCAAATAGCTATGGAAATTCCTTAGCTAAATGGATATATTTTGTCAAATTTTAAGGAATAATCACTTGCAATAAAATATAAAATAGCATAAAAACATTTTAGATAATAATTTAGCGATGAATTTTGTCTCGATCTAATTAGTTAGAGAAATTCCATCGCTAAATCCATCATTATATCCGTCACTAAATCCGTCACTAAATTCTATGCTATTATTCATGAGAAATTTATAAAAATACATTAGCGCAAATATTTCCTGTTGCTAATCTATCACTAAATACATTGCTAAATTCTCCACTTTTCTTTTCGTGGAAATCTTCAAATATATTTGCAATAGAATATTTTCAATCGAATATTTCCATCTCTAATCCATCACTAATCTATCAAACAATTTTATTTTAATCTAAAATCAAAAATCCCGTGTTATTCCGTAGCTAATGTCTTGCAAATTAGCTATGGATATTATATCAAGCTAAATTTCCCTATCTAAATCAATATTTTCTTGTAGTGTTATCTATCTATCTATTAATCTGACTATTTCTCTATCAGTCTATCTTTCTATATCTTTATTTATCTATTTATCTCTCTCTATGTTTTTATCTATCTATCTATCTGTCTATCTGTCTGTCTGTCTATTTTTCAATTTATTTATCAGTCAATTTTTATATATATCTATCAATCTATCTATATCCATATTTATCTATAAATCTACATTTTTATCAGCCTATGTGTGTATTTGTCTATCGGTCTATCTTTCTATATCTTTTTATGTCTATGTGTATATGGCTATCTATTTATCTCTCTATCTCCCTTTTTATATGTCTGTCTATTTAACTATCTATCTATCTATATATCTGATGTATGATTGTCTATCTATATGTCTATCTGACAATCTTTCTATCCATCCATCTATTTGTCTGTCTATTTGTTCTCTAACTATCTATCTATATATCTATGCATCTTTCTATCCATATATATTTCTATATGTCTATCTATCTAATTGTCTAACTATCTAACTATCTAACTATATATCTAACTATTTATCAACTATCAAACTATCAATTAAACTATTAGTCTATTTGAATATCTGTCTATCTATTTCTATATTTATATGTTTGTCTCTATCTATCTATCTATATGTCTATCTATATATCGATCCATCTATCTATCTGTCTGTCTATCTAACTATCTATCTATCTATTTGTCTATTTGTTTATATGTCTAGTAGGGTTTCTGTCTATCTATCTATCTAGCAATGTGCCTAGGTATATAAATGTTTATGAGTTTATCATTCTATCTATCTATCATTCTATCTATATATCTATGTATCTATCTATTTGTTTATGTATCTATCTGTCTATCTGGTCATCTATCAATCTTCCTATCTATTTATCAGTCTATCTGGTTTATCTATTTGTCTATCTATCTATCTATCTATCTATCTGTCTATACATATCTTCCTATCTTTCTATTTGTCTACTTATCTTTCAATCTATCTATTTATCTATTTATCTATTTTTCAATCTGTGTATTTATATATCTATCTTTCTATCTCTCTCTCTATCTACCAATATACCTATTAATTATATCTATCTGTCTATCTATCTATCTATCTTTTTGCATATCTATTTATCTATCTATTTATTTGTTTATCTATTTATCTATATGTATATCTATATATCTGTCTATCTGGCTATGTGTCAATGTGTATATCTATCTTTCTAACTCTCTTTTTGTCTATATATCTATCATTCTATCTATCTTTCATTCAGTCTATCTGTCTATCATTCTATCTATCTATCTACCAGTTTATCTATCTATCTATATATCTATCAATAAATTAATCTGTCTATCTTTTTATCTATCTATCTATATGTCTATCTTTCTGTGTATCTATCTATCTATCTATATATCTGTCTATGTGTCTATCTATATATCTATCTATTAATATATATATATATATATATCTATTTATCTATCGATCTATCAATTTTACTATTTATCAATCTATCTATTTATCTATCTAACTATCTATCTACTTTTTTTATCTATCTATTTTTTTATCTATCTATATGTCTATCAAAATATATGTCTATCTATCTATCAATATATCTTTTTGGCTAACTATTTATCTATCTATATGTATATCTATCTATCTATACATCTATTTATCTATAATATTTGTCTTTCTATCTATTTGTCTATCGGTATATCTTTTTATATCTATATATGTCTATTTGTTCATCTTTCTAAGTGTATATCAATCAATCAATCTATCTGTCTATTTTTTAAATAGTCAATCTATCTATAGTCTATCTATATATCTATTTAACTTTCTCTCCATCTATCTATTATTTATATATCTGTGTATCTATCTATAAGTATATATTTTTATGTATCTTTTTGTCTATCTATCTATCTATCTATTTATCATTCTATCTATATATAAATCTATGTATCTATCATTTTATTTATTTGTGTATCTATCTATCTATCTATCTGTTTATGTGTATATTTAGCTATCTACATGTCTAGCAGTTTATCTATCTATATGTCTATTTCTCTATCCATCCATCTATCTATATGCCTATTTATATATCTATCTATCTATCTCTCTATCCATCTATCTATCTATATGTCAATCTTTCTATCTATTTATCTATCTATATGTCTATATATCTAACTATATATATATATATATATATATATATATATATATATGTATATCTATCTATTGTCTATCTATCTATCTATCTATTTGTCTATCTATCTATCTATCTATTTGTCTATCTATCTATCTATCTATTTATTTGTCTATCTATCTATCTATTTATCTATTTGTTTATATTTTTATTTTCAATCTGTCTATTTGTCTCTCTTTATCTCTTTGTCTAACTATCTATTTTTAAATCTATTTATCTATCTATATGACTATTTTTTATATTTTATGTTTATATATATATCTATTTCTCTAACTTTCTAACTATCTATCTATCTAACAATCTATATGTCTATCAGTCTATATCTCTATTTATCTATATATCTATCTGTCTATCTTTCTAAATCTCTATCTATTTATATGTCTATTTGTCTAAATGTATATCTGTTTATTTGTCTAATTGTTTAATTATCTATTTTTCTATTTATATAAATGTATATCTATCTAAATATCTATATGTCTAAATGTTTATCTATCTAAATGGTCTATGTGCCTATCTATATATTTTTCAATTTATCAATCTATTATTTTATCTATATATATTTCTATATATCTGTCTAATTAAATAAATTTCTAACTATCTATTTATCAAACATTGTATATATATAACTATACAACAATATTTCTATCTATTAGTCAATCTGTCAATTAACCTATCAGTCTTTCTATCTTAAATCTATGTATCAATCTATTAGTCTATCTATCTATGTGTTTATAAGTCAATCAATCAATCAATCTATCTGTATATCTATCTATCTATCTATCTATCTCTCTGTTTATCTATCTTTATGATAATCTATTTATCTATCTATCTATTTATATGTCTATCTATTTATCTTTCTATATATTTAACTTTCAATCTTTCTATATTTGTATCTATCTATCTATATATCTATTTATCTATCTATTTGTATATCTCTTTATTTGTATGTCTAGCTATCCATCCATTTATCTATCTATCTATATGTCTATCTATCTATCTGCCTGTCTATTTACCTATCTATCTATTTATCTACTTATCAATTTGTCTTTCGATCTATTTATCTATTTTTCTACGTGCCTATTATTCTAAATTTCTATATTTCTAACTAAATATTTTTTGATCTAACTAACTATCTATCTATTTATTTATATATCTATCTATCTACAATTTATTTATCTATTTCTATACCTATCTATCTATCAGGCTTTTTGGCTATCTATCTATTTTCAAGCTATCTAATTGTCTATTTGTTGATATCTCTATTTTCCTATTTGTCTATCTAAATATCTATCTATATATTTGTCTATCTATCTATTTTTCAATCTGGTTATCTATCTAAATTTTATTTTTTTATATTTATTATCTATATGTTTTTTTTTTCAAACTTTCTAACTATCTATCTAACTGTTATGTATCAATCTATTTATCTTCTATTGTCTAAGTCTATAAATCTATAAGTCTATAAGTT